>ML810614.1:0-15156 GCA_009831015.1 Picea engelmannii | reverse complement strand
TGAGGTATAGGTTGATGCATGGTTGATGCATGGTTCAGATTTATTGGTACAGGTTTACAACGGTATATCTCACAGTGATAGTGTGATAGTGGTTCCATCATTCTACTTCTACTTCAGGGTGGTAGGACGAGACAAGGACAGGTGGTTGTAGCCACCTTCTTATTGTAGCCGGAGAACATTGGGGGTTATAGCCTCCTTTTGGTTGTAGCCAGAGAATTGGGGAGTTGGAGCTTCCCTCAGCTTGTAGCCTAATAAACTAGGGGGTTGGAGCCTCCTTCCAGTTGCAGCTGGAAAACAAAGGAAGTTGGTGCTTCCAATGAATGTAATTCTTCAAGACATATAAGAAAAAGCATTCCTTGGTTTTATCCTGATTTGGGTTTCCACGTAAAACATTGGTGTATTGTGTATATGTGTGAATGTTTATTTCTTACTACTCATTATTGGATAATAATTCAACATTGATATAACATTTGAAGAAAAAGGATTATAATTACACTATTAATGACTCACCCCCCCTCTCAGTAATCCAACAAAAACATTGTATATATTGCACAGTGAATGGTGAAATTCGATATAATGAATATAAGAAAGGTTTTCCGGTTGAGGGTTTCCGGTATAAAATCTCTGTGTACTCTGTGTATGAGCCATTGATTCACTTCTGTTTTGCTTAAGAATATATATGCATTTCTTTACTTCACAAGTTTAATCCTTACAAATACAAGCGTAGATTTGATCAACATAGGAGAAATATTGAATTTGAAGTTGGAGATCAAGTTCTAGCACACTTGAGGAAAGAAAGATTCTCGGGGGGAACATACAATAAGATGAAATTGAAAAAGATAAGGCTGTGTAAAATCCTGAGAAGATTTGGGGAGAATGCCTATGAAATAGAGCTGCAAGATGATGTGGGTATATCACCCATATTCAATATTGCAGACATGTATCCTTACAGGGAAGATAGAACCAAGGGGTCATAAGATCAAGGAGAGATCTAGTGGGGGAGACAAATGTCTATAGCAAAGAAGCTTCAAATAGAGAATATCATAGATCAACGGATTGGGAAGAAGACCAGAAGAAAATTGTATTTTGAATACTTGGTGAAGTGGAAAGGACGACCAATAGAAGATGCCATTTGGGTTGGTGAAGAGGATATCCAGAAGCATGGAAGATCAGTGTAGGAGCTCATGGATAGGAGTCCATGAATTTTTCAGCCAAGGGTGTATGATGCATGAGTATCACCAGCAAAGCACAAGCGAGAGACAAACATATTTTGAAATGTTTTGAATTTCAAAGATCGGTTTATTAATGTAATATCTGACAAAACTTTTTGAGTTTTCAACATCTTTAATGATCAGAGGCTAAGACATCGTGTAATATCGATGGGGAATGTATTTTTTTTGTGAGGTGGATCGCAGTACATATCTGGAGCTTACACTCTTATCTGTCTGACTTGATATTTATTGTTGCATGGTAGAGGTTGTTGGAAGGTTGTTGAATCTAATGTGTAGATTTCCATTGTAGTCGAGAACTGGGAGATACAAAGGAATATTGTATGAATGTCTGCAAGTTTCAGTTGAATGAATATAGCAGAGGAATATTGTTCCAAAATGTGTATTGTTATGTGTCTTTCTGAATGAGCAATATAATTTATATTTATTTTCAATTCTCTGTTATCTTTTTCCTGTTCTTATATCCATGACCAAATTCGCATAGTTGAATGTATGAGTCACTGTGAAGAGTGAATAATATTCAATTGTTTCTCTTCATTGAGTGAGTGAAAGGAGTGCATAGTGTTCGCAAGGAGTGCGTGAATGAGTTTGTTTCGACTCATAAATATCAGAAGAGATAATGAGAACTTGTATGTGTGCAAGGAGTGCATCAACATCTGCAAGGAGTGCATGACAGAGTTTCAGAATCGAAGCTCGGGAGGAGTTAAGTGTGGAAGATCCTCGTCGCAAGGTGTGCTTAGGTCGATATTTCAACTAAGTGTCAAAGGTAGTATTCAGAGGAATAAGAGGAAATTGAGGAAGTAAAGCTCAGGAGGGAGAGCGGAAAAAAATATTCAAAAGGGTGAATTTCATGAAGCTTCCCTAAAGTTAGTGGACAATATTCATTCCAGAGGAAGGTGAATGATTCCAGACCGTCAGATCTGGGAGAGCCATATGGAGGATAGTCGTGAAGTGTTTAGGCACTTCATAGTTCAGAGTGTCGGAAGGCTTGACGAAAGAAAATTTGTGAAGTCTGAAGTCGTGAACAGATCCCAGTCGTTGATCGCGAAAGGAGCACATGACAACATATTAAGGAATTTGAGAGTCATAGTTCGAGGGTCCATGGGTGAGAAGACGAGAGTTTCACGAAGTCGCGAAACCCAAACCATAGTGGAGCCGACAAACCTGAGGAGACACGTGGAAAAAGCCTAGAGACTCGAAGAAGCACATTTTGGGAAAGGTCAGAGGAAGAGTTCAGGATATCCCCAAAGCCAAAATAATGAAGGGTTAGACCCACGGTTATAGTTGTGGTCACCAGGAGGGAAAATCGGACCTAAAGAGTTTCTTCGACTCAATATTTTGAATGATCCAAGATCGGGAGGTCGAGTAGCCCTTTGGAGGGAAGGGGGTATGTGCCATAAAGGGGCCTACATCTTGGCCTCCCCAAAAGGATAACCACTCAAAGAACCCATCAACGAGTTGTACTTAAATAAGTTTTACACCTAAGCGTAGCCCCCCTACGTTAGGTTTCTCTTTGTACACATTTTTAGAGTTTTTTTTAGTATTGTTTACCACCCCCACTTCTTATGCCTGATCTATCACCCATGTTATTGACAAATGCATCATCCATCAGCCTACCACATCGGTTACGTCGACAGTGACAATCATTGGATCCAAAATCTCGCTTTGACCACTTGGGCCATCTATACCCCCTCACATATCCTACTCCATTCCAGTGGCATATGTTTGGGCTCAACCACCAATAACTAAGAAGAATATGATTTCATCATTGGTCTCCTCACCGAGGCCAGTCACCGCCACATTCGTCACCTTAGCGTTCTATTAGATTCCTAACTTTTTGTCCTACAACTCAACAATGTATATCATGTTCACGATCCTTTCCTCTTTCAAAAATACCTGCAAGTTATACTCCTATCTCGCAACTTTGATTCCATCACATTTACACATATTCCAGGAAAACTCAATCAAGTAGCATATCACATGGATAACCTAGTATTAGATTGGAATTTATCACATTAAGCAACATCATATACATATAATCATACATCTGTCAAAACACATATAAATAAACAACATACATCATAAAAACACAAAGCATAAAGACATGAGTGATTGAAATATATCCATCATATATATATGATTGAGGTGATAAATTTTTTTACAAAATATACATATACAATTTCTTGTAGGCTCATGAGTCCCATCACCCCTATGAGTACAAAAATGGGTATCCAATAACCTATACAAAATAGGGCTCATAAAGCCATATACATAAAAAATCAGCACTCAAGGTGCCCTTAGAGATCCCCCCTCAGGTCCTTTGTCAGCTTGAGGTGCCCCACCAACTAGAGGTCCTCCAACTCCAGGAGGAATCTAACCAATCATGATTTCCCCCGCCACTGCTTCTCTGCAAATCAATGTCCGCCACTATACCGATACCCCCACACACTAGTCTAGGACCTCCTCATCCTGGATGTGGGCCCATATTCCCTCTGGAACACCCTACAGGACCCACTTGAACTATCAGCATAGATCCTCTAAGCTTGTTGAAACATCCCCATATGACTCTCTAGATGGTCTAGCACCAACATCATCTCACCGACAACTCTATCCAGCCCTCATCTTTGCAGGATCCTGTCGAGCTGAATCTCGTTGAGCCATCTCCTTGATGACCTTTTCCTCTTGTCCTCGGGGTCTGAAATATGAAAAAAAGACCAGATATATTGTCAACATCCATATACATGTCTGATAAATAGTATCTATCAAAATCACAAAACATAAACAAATACAACACATACCTCTTTGGTCCTAGTCCTCCCCGGGAGGTAGTACCATGCCTAGATCCTACCAGTAATCCATACTCATGTATGGATATAGAAACATCACCTGTATCATTTGACGCCACACTCACACAACCGTGGTAGTGAAATAATGGCCACCCTCCCCTCCTCCATGGCGGACCAACACGTGTGCCCACTGCATCAATCGTGGCTCTCTCCACCACTCTGGCTCCAGTAAAATCCTCAGGCGCAATAGAGGCACCCTCTCCAAAAAATAGGCCACAAGAAATGAATCAAATGCAAATTCATTGGAGTCGGCCTGTCAACATCGGTTCAGCTGTGACATCATCTTGGTTTGTATTAGCACACCCCATGCAAACAGGTCCCCATCCAGGACCTTCTCCACCACCCTTAGCTAACCACTAGTGATCCATTGAGTACCCAAGGATCTGTATATCCTCACCACCGTGGCCGCAATGCACTCAGTCAACAAGTCATCGATGGCCTCAATACAGACAACGGACCCTAACATAGGGTTTGACCTAGTACAATGTCGAGCCGCCATGGTCTCCATTCAGTCCTCCCCTGGCATATGGGGATCAAAAACTAGGGCCATCCTACAAAATGGAAGTCTCATAAAAAATACACATCCTTTGTCGCAGAGAACATGAGATGCTCCACCCTCACAATGAATCATTGCATATCATTTCTCCACATCCTAATAAGAAACTGGAGTAGGTACTCCTTCGACCGTATAAGGGGGTAATAAAAAAACTTGAGCAACCCGTAGGCTGCCAAGTGTCTATGTACACCAAGATGCACCCTTGCAGCCTCTTGTAACCAGTCCCAGTCCCACTCTCACCAATGGATAGACATCATGCTCTAGAATCTGTTGATCACCTGCATCCACCCAAGAATAGTTGATTATCCACATCATTCATCAAAAATCATAAAATATCCAAAAAACTACACCCTTGAGTCTGCACACAGTACACGACTTTTTCACAACCAGTTGTGCATCAATGCATGACTATTCTTCCCACAGCTATGCATTAATGCACAACTATCATGCTCACAGTTGCACATGGGTTCACATCTATCATTCTTACAGGCGCGCATCCCATGTGTGCATGTCTATCCTATGCACACGCCCACATGTGTGGCTGTGTCAAGCACAACTTCATATTATGCGCATGCTTCCTCACCACAACCACACACTCCTCAGTGTGTGACTGAGAAGGAAAAACCCGCAAATAATTTGTGGGAAACTGAGTTTCACCCGTGCACATGTGCACGGGTATTCCCCATTTTCTCACGTATTTATGGGCCCCTACCCTTAAAAACCCATGTATGGACCTCTGTACAACCTCTACCTACAATCTATCAAAATAAAACACTGCAGGATGATAGGACCACTAAGTTGTCTCTCACTACTCCCAGATCGGTAACCTCATGCTCCTGTAATCTAGAAATCTCCTCACATCTCTATCGTCAGCTCAACAATAGTAACAAGTACAAATGAGGTGCCATTATGGGCCCACCATCCATATATAACCCCTTTTTCCCAACTTCTACACTCTGTTATAGGAGCCCAAAGTCTCTGTTTTTCGATCTGTTCTCAGCCACGAGATCCTGATCCTACCATCTACACATTCACTTTCCCCGGGTGATCATCTGCACTTTTCATCGTCAGAGCATTTTTTTTCCACGCTACATTCAGGTTCACATCCTCACTTTCAATTTTATCAAATAGTTGTTCTATGTTCTTTATCATCAGATATTGTTCACATTGGGTATTTGGTTTTCATGTGTGCAGGTACTTATTCAGCAAGCTTACAACCCCTTCAGGTATATGTTCGACACTAGCATGCATTCACTCCCTCTGTTACTAATTACATATCTGAGTCACACCCTCTAACATTTACCTTTAGGTTCCCTACATTTAGCTCTGCAGTATATTTACCTCTGCCATATTTTGGTACTGTCATCTGTTATCACTCTCGCCCACATGAGTTGTCCCATTCATAGTCCCCCTTGGAAAGTTGACACTCAGGCTGATTTCACCCTGTAGGTTTGGGAGTCCTGATAGTATTTTTCATTTCTGAGAATGAACCCCATACTTCTTCTCATCATATTTCTAACCTTCCCAATGGATTCTCAGGTCATATCATCTTGGTTCTATTGACTACATCTCCGTAGTTTCATTATCCCTCCATCTCATCCACCATTAGTTTTCCCTTCTGCAGATTGTCCTCCATCCACTTATCGAATACAAAAACCCACCCTCCACTAGTTCTCTTTCACAAACTTGTGCCCTAAACAAGCCAAGCCATCTTTCACTGGGGCACCCGTTTCTGTATTTGTATACTCAAACCAAATTATTCTTTATTTCTTTGGTAATTGTATAAAGCCTTTTGTTTCAAGCATATACATAGATTTTTAGTCGTCATCCTCGATGGCCTTCTTTTACCTAGTAAAGAAACCCATGTCTCCTTTGGTTGGGGCATCCACCCTTTTTTCATATTGACATCGTTAACAAACCCTGAGTATACCAAATCCATGTACCCACGATCTCTAATTTTTCCCACTTTGTTAGCCTCTGCCATAGTTTAACCCCATATCTAGTCGTCCCCTTGATTCTAGATCCAATTTTACGGTTGCTTCCAATCATCCCTCAACACCCCAACAAAGGGTAGTCTCGAGTCCCACAACATATTGACTTCGTTCATGTTACTCATTAGTACTCGATCTCATCTATTACTTAGTGGATTTAAAGAATCCCTTAGCTTCTTGGCGTCGCATCTCCCTTCATGTTGACATCATCACAATTTCTAGAAGGGTGACAGTATCTTGAATTTCATTACCTTTTCAATGAGGAATCTCGAACGACACATAGAGAATCATCATTGCTTTCTGATTCCGTTGACCCCCATAACATTCGACTTCAAAAAAATCTCATGTTAAGGTGGGTCTTACTATGCGACCATTACATTTGTTTCATACTAGCCGAAGACCTCTGAAGTTGATAGGCCATCAATGCCTGCAAGTCATCGACAATTCTTATAGTCGTCCTTGACTCACTTCAGAGCCCGTTCACCATTCAGAACTGTCATCTGTCATTATCAACTATCCCCGAGGGCACTGCAATTATCTACATCAACATCCATCATCAGTTATAGTTCCACATTTTGGTTTCATGACATGAGCATGGGGCATGTCCTCCTTGTTTGTACAAAGGTTTTGTTTTTTCCTAGAAAAAGGTTTGGGTCCCACAGTTTACCCTCTCCCTCTGGTGGATCTCTCTTACAGTTCCTGTCTTCACTCTTCTTTACAATGGCACTCTCAGCAAAATAAACATTGATGTATTTCAGATATACATATGCTCCTAACCTCACACATCAGGGGGCATTTTTTATCACTGAAAAATCATCTTCAACATTGCACACAATGGTTGAAGAAAGACATCAATTCCAACAACAATTATTCCACCTACAACACCAAAACCCATCAAAAAGGAAAAAAAAACTATATACTTGGTTCAAAAATCAAAGTCTGCAAATTCACCAAAGGAAGCACATACAAAGTGCGCAGGCTAACAAAACCCTTAGCATGCACTATGATCAAGATGCGTAACTGTCTATGAGAAATGACATGCACTTCTATGAATGATGCATTTATGAATCTTGTTGGCCTCTCAACCACTTATAGTCCGACCCCCAACATGATTTGACACTTATATCTGAGAGAAATCTAGTTTGGAGGCTGGTTAAGGGATAGGAAGTGCCCTAAAAGGCCCATTGTTCACACTATGAACCAATTATATCTTGCCATGATAGGATGCTATAAATATGTTCCATGGGTGTGATAGAAAAATAAGAACTTCAAGGTATTGTTATGCTGCAAGAATTCTTCTTTGAGAATCCTCTTTTCTTTTTGAATCATTCAAGCACTATAGCAAGGGCCATTCCACTCACCTCTTGAGGGAATTGGCATTATATTTATTCACCATTATCACTTTCCATTGCATGAAGAGGAGATCTCTCTATTAGGGAACTCAAGATTCCTCCCAAGGAGGAAGAGGGGAATCATAAGTCTCTGCCTTTCTCTACGGTGTTTAGCCTATCAATATATTGATCCATTGGTAGCTATATATTGGTCATTTTTTGCTTTTCATGGTTCTAGTTCTTTCAAGTTTCTCTAACATTTATTTCTTAGTTGTTTTTAGTTTGATTTCCTTGTTTCATGTGTATTTGGTTATCTAATCAACTCACAAACTTCTTTCTTGTTTAAATGACTTAACTAAGCATGCAAGTGTTATGATTTTTCTCACCCATGTGACAAAACCAACACAACAAAGATGAAGAGGAAGATCACCTTGAGGAAGAAGTGATTCATAAAATATTAATTGAAGCATAGTCCCATGCTTCTGAATTTCTAATGGGATCTACTAGTTATAAGACTATTGTCTTCCTAAATTACTAGAAATTAGTCCTTACTGCCAGAGCTTTTGAGTTTTAGACAAACTTTGCAGTAATACTACATTCAACTATGTCTTCTTCTCTTGTGATCTAATGAGATATTAATTTTCAACCCTATAACTTATCATCTTAGAATTCATGCTCCTTCAAGTCTCCACTTAATATGGAGGAGTCTCTCTAGCCCTACTATCATCATATTCAACATCTCTGAAATGTGAGGTCTCTTCCATTGTCTAGCTATGCCATACTCTTGCAATCTTTCACGTATTCTCAATATATTCTATCTATTAAAAGAAAAAACCATTATTTAGAAAATAACAATTCAAATTATACGTATTCTCAAATTATTCTATCTATTGTCTCTTCCATTGTCTAGCTATGCCATACTCTTGCAATCTTTCACGTATTCTCAATATATTCTATCTATTAAAAGAAAAAACCATTATTTAGAAAATAACAATTCAAATTATATGTGAAATGGTTCTTGGCCTCATTAAGGCTTCAATATTCTGCCTTAATATTCCCAAACCAAGACTCTGTTCTTGTTGCAAAGTTTACTCAAAAATTGTTATCAGCACATATCAACATAATTAGATTAACAAGAAGGAAAATAAATTATTTTATGTTCCACATGATAATATGCAATTACATAAAAGATGAAATGAATACATATATTTTCTACGATTCTAATATTTCATAGCGAGTTTCTATCCCATTCAGGCCTATAATTTGAACTATGCATTGATACCACTCTGTAGCACACCTGAACCCCTAAACCATACTTAGTCTAGTGGGATGTCAAAATTCATTCTTTTTCAACCCAACTTCTTTATTTGATATAATCCCTTGGATGTAATCCAATCCTCAAGAGCCTTCCAAGGATTATCTTCATGCTCAAATCTAAGTTTGAGGTGGAAATTTATGACCCTTTAAAGTTTCTCAGGATTTTCTCTTTGATGACATCATCTAATCTACGCAGCCTCCATGTAGACCATCCATTTCATATTTGCTATATAATAGTTTATACATGTGTTTTGATGTGTTGGGTGAGGTGTCATCCAATGTAGCACACACCAAGTCTGAAATCAAGGTAAACCTCGACATAAAACTCAACATGAGATATTTGCAACTTCGGGCGATCAGACTTGACCCATATTGATGGTCCTCATCTACTCAAGAGTTAGATATTGACGATGGATAGTCTTTAAAACTATCCCATTCAGGATGCAAGCCACGCATCCTCAACACCAACCTTCATAATGGTTTTCCTCAAATTCCTCACTTCTGACATATCCAACATTTGTGATCGTGTCAATACAATGGAAGAGATCTCCACGGTCTTACCAAACCACATGGAAGTTAACAGTCACTCTCACGACTTGACCCATATAATGTACATGATATACAATGTTCTATGGTCTAGATTCACTCAAGTTTCCCAAAGTCCTCGATTCTTAATGGAACCTCATGACTCAGACTGATCTGATGGTCATGATTGACTCAATTGTATGATCAATATCCTTTCAGTATAACAAGGTAAATGACCTTTACTTATATCAGATGCACTCATTCAGAATCACATCTCTACTCCAACTGAATTTTCGATTAGACCCTTTCCAGTAGATGGTTTTTCGATGAATCCAATGATTATCGATCCTCTGATTTGATGGTTCAGATCTCAACGGGTTCTAAAATTCATGTGATAGTTAATGATTCAACAACACTCTAATGGGATTTCAAATGGACTAGGTTTTTGATGAAATTGACAGATCATATCTCGTCGGTCTATCCTTGCAAAAAGTCTATGGCTTTATCCCACTTGCGTTCTCTCCTTCAGGTTTTTCCATGCTAGGAACACTAACCATGCCAACTTCATGGATCCTTCTGAATTCTACATTCTGACAATTGTATTGGACATGGTACATATCAAGATATATAGTCTCTATCTTATTGGTATGGATCCATGATAGATTAATGCCTCTCTCCCATTCAGGATATCCCCATTCAAATCAAAGTTATGCATTTTCTATGGTGCTTTTGATTTCTTACCTTCGATGAGGGGTCAAGATTCACTCTTGATTTCAGGGAAAAATATAAGGGTGGACTTCTCATCCCAGCATGGACTTTTCCATGAATTAGTTGAGAAAAATTAGGGGAAAAATTCCTCCCTAGGTTAATAGACTCTTCACCTTCCTCCACAATTAACATGGAAATAAATTTCAAGGTTTTCAGTCCCTCATCCCATGCACTTGAAAAAATTGGGAAACTCCTACTGAAAACCTAAAAACGAGGTTTTATATCCTACAAACTTGCCATTTGAAACACAAGTAAATTCACAAGGCTTCCATCCTTGAAATTTGGCTATATTATACCTGAAAACAATGGATATTCCCCACTTCGAGATAGTGCTAAAAAATAAACAAATTTAGACTTAATCATCCATGCATCACATTCAAAACTTTCAAAAATTAGAGGTGTAGGAAATTAACAATCATTTATAAAATATTTGCAAGGGATATTGTGAATAATTATATGTCTCAGAGTAAAAACCATCCAGCCAAATGAATGAAGGTGAAATCCTTTCCACCCAACTGTAGCTCTATTTTACTTATACCTTCTACAATAGGCTACTCCTATGCTAGTCCATGATACTACCAAGGCAATGTCATAGGGTAGCTCATAGGTTCTAGGTCTGATCGTGAAGTCTACTCTTCTTCACTATCTAGGAAAAACATAAATTCCCTATACCCATTGAGACCCTATATAGTTCATTGACACCCTCCCCTTACCAGTGATATTTTCTTTCCAAAAAGAAAAAAATTGAGGCCCTCTCTACTCCAGTGCAGGTTTGGGTATTCACAGTTATGAATTCGACCACCAGCTCACTAAGTAATATTTTTATTCTCCTCATAGAAACTTCCCAGTTTACTTTGTTACTCCTTGCACATTCATGCTCTGCTTTCACTCGTGCATACTCCCTTGCATCTACCTCTTCCTTCTGGAACATTCTCCCTTTTTCCTCAATTTCCCGTGCTTGATTTTTTTAGAATCTTCTGGGAGTCAAGCTCCCAAATTGAAAGGGCACCTCTGTGGTGTACCTCTGACTGACAACCTTATCTGACCCAACCATTTCCCCTTGTATAGTTTTAAAGGAAGACATAACTTCCCCAATCACCAGGTCTTATCACATTTATTGTTTTCCTTTCTCATAAACAAAGGAAGGTAGGGTACATCGACAGGTCTGGTCATCAAGATTTCTTAGGTTAAGGTTAAACTCTTTAAGTAAATAGGGTAATTCATAATTCCATCACCCATTCCCACTCATGGTATCATGGTCAATACTTCAAGGATTCACTTCCGTCAACTTGTTGGAAATTTATTATTAAACATAAAACATAATTACCATGTCCATCAACCATAGTCATTAAGTATTAATCATAATTACATACTTTGAGGAAAACGGGGTGTTACAATTAGGTAGAGAAACATCAAGTATTATATTCTAACTTCACAATAACTCATATAATTCATACCATTTTCCAATTTTAGGTATGATTGAGGCATCATTGACCCCTATTACATGTGTAAACACCCAAGAAGAGAAGTAGTTCCCAAGAAAATCAATCAAGGGGCATGTGTAGTGATAGATGGTATGGTTTGGCAGATAAGTTCATGATTTGAGTTACACAACCATGATGAGTTTGTTTAATATATTCATCCACATGAGTTCCATTGAAATATCAGGGAGAATTTATCCATTGAGTTACCCTTTCCTTCGCAATGTGTCTTACTACCCCTTATTTGTCTTTTTTCATTTTCTCACCTTTTGTTGGATTTTTAAGTTTATTTTGTTTCATTTAGTCATTGTTTTTAGATATGAATTTTATTGCATAGGACTTGGAGTAATGTCCTCATAGAGAGGATTCATTGCTAATTCTTTATTTACTTTGGTTTTTAACTTTTTATTTTTATTTTTTTATTTTTCTCTTCACCTCTAGCTTATATCTCTTTTTGGATGAGGATCTTCTCATGGGACTACGAATAATGAACCTTTTTGTGCGACATATGAAAACCAACCCATGAATAGGACAATGGAAATTGGTAACGATGGAGAATGTTAAATATGGATTGGGATATGGACACACTACACCTCTCATAGCCCCCTAGTAGTACAACTCAATACAAGAGTGAAAACACTTATCTAGAATATGATGATTATTACCAAGGTGAAACAAAGAAAAAGGAACAAATTTAGAGAGTCATGATCCATTATTTGACTCAATCAATGATCATCACTTTCATTACAATTACATAAGTCATTAACATTCGATATGAAGAAATTAAATAATATGCATAATGTAGGTAAAGCACCATAATTATCAAATGTAAGTGAGATGCAAAAATGTGGAAAGCATGTCTGGTCAACTGTCTATGGAGAACCATGAATATCATATGTGGAACTATTATCTATGATAAGAATCACAAGATAAAATTCTCCTCTAGTTACCCCTTGAATATTCCCTCAAGACTCTTGTGGAAGAGTTGGTGTGCAACATTGAATATTCCCTCATATCCAATAAAATAGAAAATTTTGAAGCTATTAGGAAATAATACATGGTAGTGATAAGATCCTCTAAACCACCGAAAATGAACTTTTCTAAGGATGACATAAAATCTTTATGGGATTTCAAAAATAATGATACATTAAGATACTCGAGTCTAACAAGGGGAACACTACTATCATAATCGATGAATTAGATTACCATAAAAAACTAATGGAGCATGTCACATGTGTAATCTATAGAGTAATCGATAAGGACCCTAGGAACAAACTAATGTGTTTAGTGTCCACAATGATCAAGTGTTCATCCCTTAATGAATCAATTAAAAAGAAGGTCACTGCAAAGAATTCTATTGTGCCTTGGATATATGGTGCACCCAAGATTCATAAAGATGGTGTCCCCTTAATATTGACTATAAACATGATAGGATATTTGAATTACTCTATGGAAAAATTTATTGCTAAGTTACTCATCCTCCCCTCTAGCAATACAAACTCCTTTTTAAAGGACTCATCATCCTTTGTAAAATGTATCAAAATCCAAAAAAGTAGAAGATTATGAAATTTACTAAGCTTTGACATTATTTCTCTCTACAATAAGGTGCTAGTGTACCATGCTATTAATTCCGTAGAAGACATCACAAACATTGAAACTATTAAATTGGTGAATATATACCTTAAGTAAATATATTTTAGATACAAAGGAAAAATCTATGAGCAAATTCACAACATAACAAAAGGCTCCCCACTATCATTGGTAGTTGTAAACATATACATGGGTAAATTTGATGTAAGGGATTTAAAATCCTTTTCTCTCACCCTAAAACTATGGAAATGATACGTGGATGATGCCAAATGAGGACATTGCAGAGAGGATCTTGAAGGTTTTTTTGAGAACATCAATAACCTTTCATAGTACTTCAAATTCACCATTGATATAGGAATGGACAACCAACTTCAATTTTTATATTTAATTATCAACAAGAAGGGTGAAGGTAGAATTAGCTATCAAGTATACAATAGGAATTCATACACATAGAGACACCTTCATGTAGACTATCATCACCACCCAACTCAAAACATAAGCATCATTCACACCCTTTACACAAAGGCCACAAGAATCTTGGATGAAAAACAATTGAACTATAAATTAGATAACCTTAGAGTGGTTTTTTGAATGAATTGTTACAACAGTTAGAATATTGACAAGGTAATCCACAAATAAATGAACATATGACACTTACATATAAAGGTGGAAATCCCAAAACTCACATTTCAATATATCAAAGGTAACACAAATCAAATTGGAAAAATACTAAGAAGTAGGAACATCAATATGATAGCCTTCACTCCCACAAACACCATTAGAATCTTGGTCGACTTGATGAAGGACTCATTAGATATTAGGAAATTGAAAGGTGTCTATTAAATCTCATTTTCCTAAGGAAAAGTATATATTGGTGAAATTGGAAAGTCACGCAGAGGTGCAATTAAAAGAAAATTCAATAGATAAATCTAGAGACTGAACCTCCATATCAACTCTAATAGGGAACTCTCATAACATTAAATGAAGGACACAATTATACCCCACAATATAATTATTGCAACCAAGTGGAAGTGCATAATTGGTTAAGCAATATCAAGTTAGCATTCATTTTTCAACACATCCACATTGAAACTAAAATCATCTAGAACATGGAATGAAAACATATGAAAAACGTTTTTAGGAAGAATCAATTTAATTCATGAATCACGCGTTCCATCATACATGCATGTGTGTTACATCGAATAAAAAATTTGTTGCTACTACTACATAAGTGGTGGAAACTAACATTGATGCATATGTAGGTGTAGAGGTTTTGTTATCTGAGCATAGCAACTGCAAACATCATATAATTATATATAGAAACAAAAAAACACAATAAACTACACACACATACATTGTTGTGATCCAACACCTTAAAAGTGATAAGAAGTCGATGAATACAACCCACTTTGAGGAGGAAACCTCTTTTTACAATATGTCCAATTCAAAATACAATATGAGAGGAGATAAGATGATCTTAAGACTAGGACTCTTTGGTATATATATATGTGTGTGTGTGTGT
>ML810613.1:12989-119953 GCA_009831015.1 Picea engelmannii | reverse complement strand
GTGAAAATCATAGCACAGTTTATGGATTACCATGCAAAGAACAAACGTAAAGATGGTGTTCTTAGAATTCCTATGGATGGACTTGTATTTAAGAAGATAGAGGAAATATGGCCACATTTTAAAGATGAACCTTGTAATCTTAGGATTTCATTGGTAGCTGACAATGTCAATCCATTTGGAGAGCTTAGATCTACTTAGTCAGTGTAGCATGTTTTTGTTATCAACAATAACATTCCTCCATGGATGTCAATAAAGAGGGAGCAAATAATGTTGGCAACGATTGTTCCAAGTATTTGTTTAGAACAATTTTTTTAACACGGCAACATCTCATTTGTCTTGTTTGTTTCATAATTATGTCTTATATTTTTTTGTTTACTCATAAATGTTCAATTATGTCTTATAATTATGTTTGATATTTTTTTATTTACTCATATATGTTGTAATTATGTATTGTATGTTCAATCAATTAGGTAAGTACCAATTCAAAGATATGAATGTATATATTGATCCTCTTATCAATGACTTACTAGAGTTATGGAAGGGAAGCACTATGTATGATGTCTCTAGACCAGTAGGTGTGCAAAGGGAATTTAAATTCCATGCAATGCTTGTATGGACAATTCATGATGCCCAAGGGCTAACACAATTCGGTGGTATGTTATAATGTTACACTGCACTTTAATAATGTTTAATTTATGAAGTTCATATCATGCATGTTTTTTATATAATCCCTTCATTAAACATACTTCAAATAATTGATATAAAATTTAATCCATCTCTTGCAGGTCTTCAAACAAAGGGTAAATTTCCCTGTCTAGTTTGTGGTCCTAAGATGAAATCTCATTGTTCAAGAAGTTTAGGAAAGGAGTTGTTTGATGAGTATAGGAACTTCCTCTCTAAGAACCATAGGTATCAAAGTACCTAGAAACATATTTTCAATGGGAAAGAAGAGACTGGATTAAAACCACGGAGGATGACACCTCATATATGGCAGTTTCAATATAATAGAAATCATCAAGGTATTTTGGATCAAATCGTCTATGTATCATACATGAAATGTTTGGAATATTTTATATTTTTATTTCATGTTTTTCATTGTACTAATTGACAAGTATTGTTGTAATATATTTAATTTATATGCTTCACCTTGAAGGTCGTCATGAAGGCATTAATAATGGGGTGCTTCCACAAGGATGAAAATTTATCTTGTACAATTCAATAGGATCCCCTACTATGAGCACCTAGAAATTGTTCGTTTGTTTGATACAATGCACATCAAGAAGAATGTAACAAAAACTTTATGGCGAATCTTAGATGGTAGAAGTGACAAAGAAAAAATTGTCAAGATTTGTAATGACATTAAGGAGGCCAATCATGCAATGCAAAGTGTGATGCATTCAAATAGTGATGAAGACGTATAAAATATAAGCACCCTTCCATGGTTATTGACAAAGCAGCAAAGCAAGGATGTAAAAGAAGTTATTGAAAAAATTAAATTTCCCACTGGATTTTCTTCAAATATAAAGAATATCCTAACAAAGAAAGGTGAATTAGGCGGGGTAAAAACTCATGATTGGCATACCTTTATTAAGGTAATTATTTTGGTGTATATATTTCTATATTGGTGAAACATCTTGTTTGTTTGTTTTTCTACTAATTTGGGAATAAATAATGATTCATTTTTTATGTTACAGTATGTACTTCTACCTCTATCTCTCCCATACAACTTTGACAACAATGTCAAACAAGTTATATATGATCTTGGAAAATACATGAGGTAAGTGGCGATTTATATGCAAAGTGTAATTTGTTCAATTCATTGTACAACTTATATTTGACTACATGTGTTTTAATTGTAATGTAGTACTGTATTTTTTTTTTAAACCTATGATTTTCTTGCATCATTTGTATATGGTTGTCATCTAAAGAAATCTATAAAGTATTGGAGGTTACAAATTCCACGTCTAATGTGTGAAATGAAAAAGTATCTACCTATGACATTTTTCAATGCACAAGAACACTACCTCATACACCAAGTTGAGGAGATTGAAAAGTGTGGCCCTATACACACAAGGTCAATGTGTATGGTTGAGAGGCACTTGAAATCATTGAAGGATTTGGTTAGACAAAGAGCATGTCTTGAGGCTTCTATGGTAGAAGGATATATGGTATATCAAACCATGGTTTATATTACTCAATATCTTCCTAAAATAGTTGCAAGTATTAATGTGGATCACATTTGGGATGTATACTCCATCAAAAAATTTGAAGGGGATCACCTATTGGGGAAATATAGAATGAGGAAAGTGACATGTAAGTAGATGGTGGGGATTTATAATACATTTGACTTTTATTTTATGTATATCATACTTATTTAATTTTTAGTCTTCCTATATAATCCATTATTATGAAGGTATATCGTGGTAACTAATTATATGTAAATTGTTTTCTTTTAATACAATTGGTTGAGAGTGGGATGTGATACATTTATACATTGCAAACAAGCTTGATTGGATGAAGGTATGTATTGAATGATGTATACAATCTAATAATGATAGGTTATCATGGTATGATTTGTCTACATTGGTCAAAGAAGTAGAACGTAAAGGAGATACCAATCTTACATAGAGGGAAATTGATTTAGCATATGGTTTAAAAGATAAATAGGTAAGCATATTCACCCATACTATTTAGTTTTTTTTAATATTATATTGATGTATATGGCCTGTTTTTTTTCTTATAAACTTGCATAATTTCCAAGTATAAATATGTTTATCAATTAAAAATGCAATTTTTACATGTCTGGCATATTTCAGTTGAAACATCATGAGGCTGTGGTGCAATGGCCACAAATTTCGCATCAAAAATTTGGATGAAAAGATGAAAAAATCTGATAGTGGGATAACTGCAATATTTCAGGTTATTAATGTTTCCTCTAGAAGTAACAGACATCCAAAAGTCTCTGAAAATTAATATTATGGGTTTTTGGATGATATACTTAAGTGTGACTTTAAATCCTTTAAATTAGTTATGTTCGACATCAAATGGTACAAGCTACAAATGAATGAATGTGATCTTGATAGAATTGTTAATCAACATACTAATGGATTTACCATGGTTAATACAAAGAATGTTGAGCCAGGATCAAAGCCCTATGTTCTTCCAATCCAATGCAAACAAGTATTTTACTTAGAGGTTCCAGGTAGAGTGGGTTGGTCATATGTTGTTAGATATGATCCAAGAGGAAGGACAATAAAGTATAATGTAGTGGAAGAAAATGATGTAGAGGAGAATTTAGTTCATTTGTCATACGATGATGTCATAGAATTTCAAGGAGATGATATAGACAATGTTCTAGATGAATATGATATCAATGATTCTTTAGATGAATAACTTGAAGAAGTCAAACCAAATGTAGGAGACAATGTTCCTGATGATGATATAGATGATGATATGATTGGAAATGAAGACATTGATGATGATGTTGATATGTCCAATCCTTACAACTTCAATACTGAAGCGTATGATATAGATGTTGAGTTGGATGAAGAAGAATATTAATGATATTGAAATGTTGAAATGCAGGAGGTGTATATTTATATATTTTCGGTTGATTTGTTCTCTTTCATTTACCTCAATTTTTTGTTTTCTTAGTTTCTATGATTGATTCTTACTATGTTGCTTTCAAATATTTTATAGTAGATAAATTGGGTATTGGGGAATTAAGAGTGATGTGGGGGAGGGGGGCATATGAGCTTCCAACTTCACGTGGTTGGACTTGTTCAATAAATAATATATTATTCTTGAAACCGAGAGAAGCTCATTCAGGTTTATATAATCATCTCCAATTTTAACTTTGGTTCGTCTAACAATTTTCAAGGTTGTCCATTAATTACCACTTAGTGGAAATTATTCTTTAACTTGACCCTACACAGAGTGACCTATGAATGGGGCCAACGTTAAAAAAAAATTAGTTTGTTCTTGTATGCACTAAAATTTGACATGGTTATAGTAGATGCATGCGTTGAAGGTATGAGAGTGTTTTGAGACTCAAATACAACTCACAAAAAGAATTCAAAAATCAAATGAAAAAAATTAGAACCTAACAGTGAAGGAGATGAAATTATCCATCATCGTTATCAATATCGTATTATGATGATGTTGTTTCAATCAACATGTTCGGTGTTCCTATAACATCTTCGTTGGAACTTTCTAGAAACAACAACCAATGAAATGGGTCATTGTTGATTTTTTTCAAACTATGCTTCTCCAAGTCAGGGACATGGTATGAGGAGGAAATATAAATGTCTTAAGGAATACGATACACTTTTAAGACTCCCAAACCATGTGCAAAGTCTAAAACCACTACATAGGCCCTGTAAATGAAATCTTTGGCCTATGTGTACTCTTGATAATGGCCCCATCCTCTAGAAATATTCATCATTATTGATAATATTATTTTGTCACTTATGTTGGTCCAACAGTTAAGGTATTGTGAATAATTTACTTTCTAGTTGAATTACAAAATCCAAAGATAATGCTACTTTCAATGCAACTCTAGGGATAACACAACTTTGAAACCAAATATCTACCTTAATCAAGTCAAGAAAAATTGTGGTGCACCATGTGTAACACAAAAGACCATTTTTCTAATGATTCCTATCATCAGGAAATGGGTTACACCTAACCCTACACTGAATTCCTTCCATATTAGATCTTCAAGTGATTCATGTGAAATTTATAAAACTTATGCACACCTACCCAATGTGTGCCCCATCCTCTAGAAATATTCAACATTATTGATAACATTATTTTTTCACTTATGTTGGTCCAACACCTATGGTATTGTGAATAATTTACTTTCTAGTTGAATTCCAAAATCCAAAAATAGAACCACAAAGTTGCATTGAGCTAAAGGAAATGAAATGAATCATGGGATAAATTGTTGAAGAGTACGACTAGAGATTCCAATATCTATTTCACATGTCAACATAAAAAATATATGGCACCTAGCATAATGAAAGGTTTATAAATGGACCTCTACCACTTACTAAGATCCTCCTCTTGGAGGAAAGATAATACTTTCAAATGAATATTTTGGAGCAATCCATCATAATCAAGTCAATGGCTAGGTACCTGGGTAACATAGGTGTAGCTAGGTCACATCTAATGCTACTTTCAATGCAACTCTAGTGATAACACAACTTTATAACCAACTATATTCCTTAATCAAGTCAAGAAAAATTGTGATGCATCATGCGTAAGACAAAAGGCCATTTGTCTAATGAGTCCTACCATAGGGAAAGGGATTACACCTAACCCTACATTGATTTCCTTCCCTAGGATATGTTCAATTTATTCATGTGAAATTTATAAAATGCATGCACACCAACCGAAGGTGTTTCCCATCCTCTAGAAATATTCATCATTATTGTTAACATTCTTTTGTCACTTATGTTGGTCCAACACTTATGGTATTGTGAATAATTTACTTTCATAGTTGAATTCCAAAAACCCAATATATAACAACAAAGTTTCATTGAGATAAAGGAAATGAAGTAAATTATGGGAGAAACTATTGAAGAGTATGACTAGATATTAATCCAATTTCTATTTCACATATCAAGGTAAAAAATATATGACACCTAGAATAATGAAAGGTTTATCAGTGCACTCCTACCCCTGACAAAGATAATACTTTCAAAGGAATATTTTGGTGCAAGTCATCATAATCAAGTCAATAGCTAGGTACCTTGGAAACATAGATGCCTAGGTCACACTTGATGCTACTTTCAATGAAACTCTAGGGATAACACAACTTTAGAACCAACTATCTATCTTAATCAAGTCAAGAAAAATTGTGGTGCACCATGTGTAACAAAGAAGGTCATTTTTCTAATGAGTCCTACCATTGGGAAAGGGGTTACACCTAACCCTACAATGAGTTCCTTCCCTAGGATATCTTCAAGTGATTCATGTGAAATTTATAAAACTTACGCACACCTATGCCTTTATACTCTTGGAACACTTCTTTGTATGCCCGTAAATTCTCTTCTAGTTGACACTTTCATTTTTCATACATCCTTCTAAGGATACTTTCATACCCACTAGTCAATGCCTTTTTGGTTCTATCTCAATAGGATAAGTGAATATTTCTTTAGCTAATGAACCTCTTAGTTTCAAGTACACTCATCAAAGAGACCTTATACTTCCCCTTTTGTGCATTGATGATAAATTTTTTTTACCAAACTTAACTATTGGTACTAGTTTTCCCTTCTCACGAAGATGGTATTCATAATATACATGTAGGTAGTTCCAAACACTACAATATAGACATCAATGTGCACTACATCAACTCTAATTTGTCAATAAAATTTTCACTAATAACAAATACAACCTTACCGCGCTTGGTAACTTTTAACTCTACATCTTATTCACCCATCACAAAGGGTATGGATGAGAGTAATCATGCATTTCTAAACCAAGCTTACTTATTAGGTCATTTGCATTGAGGTCACCCAATGAACCATAATCAAATATAGCATTTATCTACCTTCTTTTTTATTAGAATCTTGATATGTAACAACTTTGTCATCTCCATCTCCTCTTTGTGATTGAAGCTACTTAGATTAGTTTCCTTCTACACTATTGTACGAAAAATGTTCTTGTCCACATTTGAGCTTCCATCTATCTCCTTCCCTATATCCACACCTAAAATATTTTTATTCTTTGAATGCTCATCTTCACAATTCTTGCAATTTATCTTTAAAATATATATGAAATGCAAAATCTACATGAAAATGTGAAAAATAAACTTTTAATATATGAAATATATTCATTAATGTTCATGTCAATAAAAATGAATATTTGGAATGCATTACATCTTGTTTATCAATGAATGTGAATCTTGAAAGAATAAATTCAAAAACTAAATAAGAATGGCATGTCGATGTATTGATTCAAGATAACACGAGCTCTCGTGTCCATATATATCCCATAGGTATGTATTATTATTTACAATGTATCAATAAAAAAAAATTAATATATATATATATAACTTTTATTTAAGTATTGATATATAGTGTTCTAAAGATAGAGCAAGAAGTAAATATAATTACAATTGAAACAAAAATTTATCCCTTTTTCCCATATCCCTACTTTATGTCACTTTATTTTGGGGAAATGGAGAAAATATCCCTTATGAGACCCTCTATGTTTTTCTCAATGAAAATGGCAACTATTAATTTTTCTGTGATGTCATTTTATATGATGACTTGAAGTCTAAGGAGAAATAATAGCCAGCATGGGGTAAATCTAATTACAATTGCAATAAAACATTATTCATTATTCATGATATCTGTTTTAATCCATGTTTTAAAAGTTATATGATATTAGTTGATTTCAACAACATGCTTTCTAAATAAGTGGTTGTAAGGAAATTTGTTATATATTCCTTTTGTTCACAAATTTTCATTTATGTTATGAAACTTCTTATAAATAGAATTTGTGTCCTACATGTGTTGTATGGACATCACTACAAGGTGTTAGGGTTAAAAAATAGTGTATTAGGGTTAAAACATTATTTTATAGGGTCGTAAAATGCCACACATTGCCTATAAAGGGACCTTTGGCCCATAGGAGTCGTATGGACATAATTATGAGGTTTTCTATAGTAGGTATGGTTCTCAAAGCCCTATATATGGTATAAATATGAACATCGATGCCTTATGGCCTAAAATATTCTTTTAGGGCTCATGGACTATGCATATAGTGAAAAAACATCACTTAGGCCATTTTAAGGAAATCTTCAACATTTAGGTTTTAGGATTTGTATGAGTGTCATTTTAATTTTTTTGGATCATGGATGATTCTTAAGGTTTTAACCATGGTTCAAGGATGAACATCAACCTCTTGGTACCTAAAATACACTTTAAGGGTTCATCAACATGCATAAGGGCCAAAACCATTGCATAAACCTAGTAAAGGGAATATTTTACCTATATGTGTCATATGGGTGCCATTATGAGGTTTTGCATACTAAAATAGGTTCTTGGGGCCCTAGAAATATTCAAAGGACTAAATAAAATGTCTTATAGCCTAAAATATGCTTCTAAATTTCATGGACCATGCATAGATTCTAGCACCACACATATCTTGAAAAGGGAATCTTTGATCTACATGGGTCATATGAGTGTCATTACAAGGTTTTATGTGTGAGGGATGTAATTTATTGTGACCCTAGGGATGTTACAATGATAAAAATGAATGACTTAGCCCCTAAAATATGATTTTAGGGATTATAAAACTTGCACATGGTGCAAAACCACCTAAGAAGCCATGAAAGTGAATCTTTGGCCCAAGAGTGTAATATGAGCACCATTCAAATTTCTACATTTCATCTTTTTACACAATATTTAAATTCATTGTGCAAGTGCCAATATCATCCCTCCAACTCAAAGGAACCTTGGTTTTTAAAATTTCCATTACCACTAAAGTGTCGTGAGAGACCACCATGATTGTGCATTAACCTCAAGGTTAGTGGGTGAGGACATTTAGGGGTTTGTGCATTAATTAAATGGTCAATTAGGACATAGAAATATGGTCAATGTGGTTAATATAATTAATATGGTCAACCATGCCCAATATAATCAACAATACTAACCATGATCTATCATGGTCAATGTTGTTAACCATTGCTCAATATTGTTAATTACGGTTAGTCCAAATGGTTGTTGCCAATGTTGTTGGGAATTTAGCTAGTTCAATCCTAGTGGGTGCCTAGTTCAAGTCCCAGTTGGTGAGGCACACCAGTATATATTGATGGTTTTACTAGGGATTCCATCCATTAATGTGGGAAAACATCCCATGGTTTTTCCTTTGAGTTTTTCTTGGAAAACAAATATGGTTAATTAGGGTCAATGGTAAATGAGGTCAATATTCTCATTAAGTGATAAGGGTTAATGGATAAAAGTCCACTTACACACTAAACCACTAACCCTTGACCCACAAATCCTAAACCTTGAACCACTCAACTCTAATGGATAACCCCCAACCTACTAATACATTAACCATTTATCCCTCACTCATTAATTCCTAACACAATAAACCATCATAGCACATATGTTATAAAATATAATGTTACACCATATAACATTATAACATATGTTATATGTTATAACAATCTGGCCATTCAAACATTCCTGCGACAGAGAGACCCCTCGACCCTACAAACCCTCGAAAGCAAACCCGCATGGACAAGAGACAGAGAGACCCCTTTGACCCTGCAAACCCTCGAAAACAAACCCATGCAGACAAAGTATAGAGTGAACCTATGTCCAAGGAGCCATAGAGACAGACAGAGGGTGTCGACAATGATATATCAAGAGCCCACATAGACCAAAAATGGAATCCAAATCAATAAATGTTTCATTTTCATGCTCTCTTTTATTAGTAGTTCATTCTTGATCTCTTGCCATGAGAAATTTTTGTTTTAACTTGTGATTGAGGAAGGGCCAAAATGGTAGAAAAGAAGAAAACCTTGAATCTTTTTCCCTTCATTTCAATTCATGACCTAGTTTGCCATGATGTTATGCATCCTATAATGGGATGATTCATTCTTTCTTGAGATTGTAATTCCTAAATTCCCTTGTTTGTAGTGATACCTAATTTCAAATTCTAATTGTAGGAAATTTTTGGTGAGGATAACCATAATTTTTTAATTATATGTTTAAGCTTGGATTTTTGGTTGAGATAAAGTGAAGCTTCAACATTTTGTTTCAATGTGCATTCGTTGTGGTCTTGGCATTAAAACATCTTTGATAAGTGTGTCTTGGCATTAAAACCCTCCTTGTTAAGGTATTTTCTAGTTATAGTGTGATGGTGATTTAGCATGAATTGTCTCTAAAAACAAGACTTCAATCAATTGTTATTAATATTACATGGATGGATGTAGGATATCATGGAAAAATTTTCCTCTTATTGTAGTTTGAAGTGCTATCTATGACAGGTTTAGGATTTCCTTCTTGACGAAATTTTATCCTTCTTTCTTGTAGAAGGTAATTATGATAAGAATGATGGAAGAGCCATTGTATTTTTGCATTGGGTTCATTAACATCATACATTGACAATAGGTTATTAGGTATATGGGTTTTCTTAGCTCGTGCTTTATTAATTGTTGTCATCATTTTTTTTTAAACACCATTTGGAAAGACAACTTCTAAGATTTCAAAAGTATTATTTGCTAGCATCCCTACAACTTCTTGGTCCAAGCATCACTCAAGAAGAAATGGCCATGACTGGTAAATAAATACAAAGCAAGTCTTGTAGTTTTCATGCAACCTCCTACACCTATAGAAATAATATACTAAGCATGTTCTATCTATTCCAATACTATAGTACATATCTATGCTCAAGAAAACCCATGAAAACCTCTATAGTGAGGTGACCTAACTAAAAGATGATTAGGATATACAACTTTGAGATTGGGGTGCTACTACTCACCACAACTTTGAGAATATGTCATTGGTTGTGGGTGATACTACTCACCACACCTCTGATTAAAGGTTTGGGGAATTTCCCAATTCTTCTTTGGATGTAATGGAACAAGTTGCAACTCAAGATCTAGAAGTACTCAATAAGAGCATAATTCTACCCCTTTATAGAACACTAACAAATTATATTAATCGATCAATTTTTGTCTACATATAATGATATAATTGTACATCAATATCTCAAAATAATATGAACAAAAACTATAGAACATATGTATTAATATTATAATTTTTTTCCTACAAGAAAAACTATGTCATCTTCATTGGAGCATTAGCCAAACACCCCCATCTACTTAGAAATGACCTCGATTCCGCTTATGGTATTTTTTGAATTGGTCCTCATGTTGTCATGGATTATATCAACCAAATATGAAGAAATTGGTTCACTTAAGAAGTTGTACTACTTTCATAATTTTGAAGAGTGTAATAGCCTTGTTCTTAGTGTGTTTGGTAGTATTATCAATGTTTAATCCTTCATAATTGGAATGCTAAAATTGAGATCAATACCAAGGAGAGGTATTAAATGTGGAAATGATTCCTTAATTAAGAGGGACTATCAAGTTGCAATAATTCCATAATTTATACTTGATGAAGACTTTGGCAGGGTGGTAGATCAAGCTTCAACACATTGTCACCACACTTATCTATGATGGTATATGGAGTATAACATTATGTGTGCAATTTGTATAAGGAAATAATATAAATTATATTATAAATCCATGTTTTCCCTATGTGGTCTTTTCACCTCATCAATTTCCTTTTCCTTATTCACCTAAGGCCATTGGGGCTCTTGATCAAGACCTTGTACTAGCCAATGTTATTTCTTGCATTAGTTTGAAGGGGATTATGTTCTGGGATGACATGTTTTGAATTTGTTTCTTTAAAAATATATATAAGAACATGTGTGATTCCATGAATTAATTGAGGACTCCATCCATGTCTTTGATTAACAATTAAGAGAGGTATTATTAGTTACATTTGTGAAAAGCTAAGGTTAATTTTATGAGAATACCATTTTCTAGCCTAACTAAATTTGTGTCAAAATTATCACAAACTTGAGCTATGGATAAGGGAACGAGTAATTATATGAGAATGTTAATGTTTTTTGT
The DNA here is from genome assembly GCA_009831015.1 of Picea engelmannii. Classification (NCBI taxonomy): domain Eukaryota; kingdom Viridiplantae; phylum Streptophyta; class Pinopsida; order Pinales; family Pinaceae; genus Picea; species Picea engelmannii. Next base: position 108,294 of record ML810613.1, on the reverse strand, counting down.
GTTAAATTGAGATATAGTAAAATCATTTTTTCTCCTTTATGATCACACTTAAGCCAAAATAATCCTTCAAAATGGTTGAACCAATTTATTTAATTGGATGCATAAATCAGAAAAATATTAAAATTGATCACAACTTTAATAGATTTTTATTACATATATTGACTAGAGTGATATTGAACATCATTCTGAATATAATATAACTCATTAGGATTATAATCCATATGAAACCCTCCCACATAATTAAAATGAGTATAGATAGAACCAATAGTTTGGATGTTGAGCACAACATAATCGACATTATGAATAACCTCATCATCTTTTTCTACTTCTTGGACTCCCTCGTTCGATGCCTCTTCAAGCTCCCAATATTTTTTTGTGACATTTTCTTCATGCTCCCAATATTTATTTGTGACATTTTCTTCATGCTCCCATATTATTCCTACTCCATTTTCTTCATGCCCCCATATTATCCCTACTACATTTTCTTCATGCCCCCATATTTTCTTCTCTAGAGCTACCATTGAGTCTATGTTTGAATGTTAGAGAGATGTTGCAGAGAGAGAGAGAGACTTGCACTACAAAGTGGCTAGGATAAGTGAAGAAAAAGATAGCATGATGTATCTTTGTAAGCGCAATATGTAATATTGAGAAAATTACCAAAATTATAATAAAGAAGCCAGTCATTGTGGGCATAGCCCAAAGTTGGGGGAACCATGTTAACTACTATGTTTACTGTCTTTTATGTGATTGATCATAGATACTTTTTGGATGTATGTTAGACTAGATTTGGTTTTTGTGTGAGCAATGTGAAATAATTATGAATGTCTCAGTAATTGTTTTATGTTGTAATCTGAAGTATAATGGTAATATGTAACTAAATTCACTAAGTAACCAATGAATAACAAATACATAATAACGTGCAAATAATAACCTCCCATTCCCTCACTACTATAGAAACTTGATTCCTGCAGCCCCAATAGATGTCTCGGGTGATGCCAAAAGGGTCATTATCTGAAGGGTTTTGTTGGTTAATATAACTTGAACCTAGGGTCTTACACTAGTGTCCCAACAAATGGTTATGTTGTCGAGACCCAGAATATATGATTAAGGGAATGTTTTGGAGGCTGAATATATAGAAAATATCAACAGAGAAACACAGTGAAGGGCCAAGAATATAAGTTGTTATGCGCAGAGGAGCTAGGACATGGGTTGATGCAATGAATGGATGAAATACGGTTGAGTAATGGGTGAGGAATTCCATAGGGCCTATTCCAACATTCGAACCTCAATTGGAAAAGGAGGCATATCAAAGAGTAAGAAAATAGGTACTTGGACAAGATTGGGGAGCATCAACATCATTTGTGTCACAGGTCAATGATTGCGCTAGACTAGAGAAGACAACTGAGAAGGTAAGCACTCTAAGAGAATTCCTAAGAAATTGTATATATATAATGAAAGCCAAAAATTCATTTAATTCACTATATGATATAATTGATCATTGCACACAAGGAAGGGAATCTCCCATCACACAGAGGGTGGTGAATTAGGTATTGCACAGAAGGAAGACCAGTGGGGAATTCAAATTAAGTGCACATATTGGGGAATATGATGTGGATAAGGTTATCTTAGACTTAGGGTCTGATGTAAATGTATTACCAAAGAAGACCTAGGAGATGATGGGAAAACCCAATTTGATCTGGTCTCATGTTTAGCTAAGGATCACAAATCAGCATAAGATAGTACCGATTGGTCAATTGACAGGAGTGCTTGTGAACATAGATGGGGCGTGCAACACAAAAAAGAATTTAGTTATTAAGATCGTGTATGATAGTCAACCATATCCAACACTGATGGGAATTGAATGGGAATTTTATAATCAGACGATTATTAATCTGAAGCGGATGGAAATGATATTTGAATTTGGAGACTTGAAAGTGACTGCACCATTGGACCCAACAGAAGAAAAGAGATACATAAATCAAGAAAAATTAAATGGCATTGACAACTTGTTTAACATGACTGCATGGATGGATGATTATGTAAACCCCACTACAGATGGTGTGAAAATTTGGAGAGGTATTAGTTTGTGTGCATCATATTCAAAGGAAGGTCTAAAGCATTGGCAGTATAGGATGCATGAAGTATAAACTAGACGATGTGCATGCATAACCCGATCCTTTCGTTGGATTGGAACAGAGTTATGTGATCCACCCATGGATGATGGATTGAATGATATAAGATTGTTTTTAAAGGATTTTGAGTTACAGGTACCTGAATAGAAAAGGTTTTTGGCACTAGATGTTGTCCTAAAAGTGACTCCATCCAAATGGTGGGTTGCACATAGAGAGGCGATGGAAGACTAATCGTAGTGTATAATACTAATGCAAGTAAGGTTTGGTATCGAGGTAAAAAATATTGTGCATAAGTATACAGGGGAAAGTGACCCAACAAAACATGTGGAGTAGTGCAGAAACAGATGGAGCTCAACACAAAAAGGAGGAATGGATACACAGGTTTATACATACACTGGATACAATCCTGAAGAACTGGTATCTAGAATTGGAAATGCGCACAGAAACAACCAACTAGGAGGTTCAAGGTAACATTTACATATGAACATGAATCTCCATCAATATATATAGTGCTACAGGTTATTCGAATGAAGATATTTTTAGAATAAGGGACGATGGAGATGGTACCGGTCTGTGATGCGCATAGAGTTGCTATGACTATCCATGAGTTATTGGAGTGTTACAATGTTGTTAAGGAATAATAGGATGAGGAATATCCCAATAATGTGAAAGTACCTGAAACAAAAGGAGAACAAGCAGTAGAAGGGCCATATATTGAGTCTGTTGTGTACATTAAGCCAATAAATACGCGGAAGGTAAAAATTGGGACGATAGAGAATATGAATTTTGCACAGATAAGGGATTATTGGAGTGATGAAACAATAGAGAAGATTGCATATTTACTGTGTGAGTATCAAGACCTATTCCCAACTAAATTTTCATAGATGAAGGGGATAGTTGGGGACTTAGGAGAGATGAAGATTCCCTTGAAACCAGGTGCCAATCCAATGTAACAGAGGCCTTATAGGTTAAATCCGAAGTACAAAGAGAATGTTAAAGAATAAATAGATAGAATGTTGGACATATGGATCATTGAACCCATGGTGGAATCAAAGTGGATAAGTCCAATGATAGTGCAAGACAAGAAGACAATAGGGATCAAGACTTGCGTGGATTTGAGGAAGCTAAATGATGCATGTTGACATGATCCATTTCCAACACCATTAATAGATGAGGTACTGGAGAACATAGGAGGGAAAGAGACTTATTCTTTCACAAATGGATTCTTGGGGTACCATCGGTTAAATATTGCACAGGAAGACCAGTACAATACTACTTTTTCAACATAGTGGGGAAGTTATCTGTATACAGTAATTCCCTTTGGAATGAAGAATCCCCCTGCATTTTTTTTAAGAGTGGTGGTTGCAACATTCAAGCAATCTATTCATAAGTTCCTTGAAGTATACTTAGATGATTAGATTGTGTTCAGTTTATTGAAGGATCACATAGAAGTACTAGGCTAATGTTGGATAGGTGTAGACAATGTCATATTTTGTTGAACTTGAAGAAGTGTATTCTTTGTACACTGTTTGGAATTTTGTTGGGCCATGTCATCTGCAAGAAGGGATTACTAGTGGATTCAGCCAAGATTGCATTGATTGTAAATTTAGAACCACCTACATTAGTCAGACGGTTGAGGTAAACTCTGGGTCACACAGGATATTACAAGAAGTTTATTAAAGGCTATGTGCAGATCATAGTACCTATGGAAAAATTGCTAAAGAAGGAATGTGAAGTTCCAATGGAACAAGGACTATCAGAAAGGTTTGGACACCTTAAAGAAAAAACTAGTGACCACACCAATTTTAATCTTTCCATATTGGAACAAGGAGTTCCATGTTCATGTAGATGCATCATCTATAATGTTGGGCATAGTACTATCTCAACCAGGGGAGGGAGACATAGATCACCCAATTTATTTTGCAAGTAGGAAATTGTCCATAGCAGAGAAGAATTACACCACTATAGAACATGAAGGATTGCCAATGGTATATGCACTGCAAAAGTTCAGGCATTATTTATTGGGTTCTCACTTTAATATGTACATCTAGACCATTCTGCATTAAAATACCTTATGAAAAATCCAGTGTTGGGGGGGAGAATATGTAGATGGATATTGTTCTTTTAGGAATATGATTTTGAGGATATGGTGAAACTAGGGAAGCTAAATTCAATGCCAGATCATCTATCGTGCATATTATTAGGAGAATATGCATGGAATTTAGATGACAGTTTACCAAATGAAAAACTATTTACAGTCAAAATGGTGGATGGCTAATTCACGGACATCGTGCAGTTTCTAAGTACATAAATGGCCCCATCATACATAACAGTTTCACAGAAGAAACAATTAGTAGTTAAGGTAGTGGATTATCAATTTATTGTAGGAAACTTACACAAGTTGGTTGCAAATGGCATATTGAGATGATATGTGTTGGAACATGAAATACCTATGATACTCATAGAAGCACATGAAGGGATTGCAGAAGGACATTACGTAGGTAAAGAAACTACATAGAAAATTGTGTGTTTGGGGCTCTAGTGGCCCACACCACATAAAGATGATAAAGAGAATTGACAGGCATGCAATGCTTGTAAAAGGGTGGGAAATCCATCCAGGAGGGATGAAATTACTTTAAATCCACAGGTTATGTTGCAATCAATTGATAAAAAGGCTATATACTATGTGGGGCCAATCAATCCAAAAGCAAGAAGATGAGGGGTTTAGTACATAATCATTGTGATGGATTATTTGACAATATGGGAAGAAGCAACACCAGTCATAGATTGCACCATGGAGACTGTGTGATTTTTGTTTGAGAATGTAGTCACATGATTTGGATGTCCACGCATGTTACTCAATGATCAAGGAACACACTTCTTGAATGAAACAATTGCAACATTGATTGAGCAATTTCAAATTCATCATCATAAGAGTACCATGTATCATCCTTAGGCCAATGGGACAATGGAATCTTTCAATAAAATCCTAGAGAATGCCTTGACAATGATTGGGAGAGATGATTGGGACTTAAGGGTTTCTGCAATTTTATTTTCTTACAGGATGAAAAGAAAAAATTTGACAGAGAAGACACCTTTGAGGTTGGTCTATGGGAAAGTTCAAAGAAGCAGTGATGTCAATGGATTTTAGTCTACCTAGCCTGCACGTTGCATCAATTACTGATCTTTCAGACTCTTTCGTAGCAGAGGAGAGATTTTCGTAGTTGGTACATCTTGAGGAAGATTTGTTTTTTGTAGGCTTCCATTAGCAAGTTCAGAAGTCAAGAGAGAAGGCATGGAATGATAGACACATTAAATAGAAATAGTTCCAAGTGGGGGAATTAGTATTACTCTATGAAAATAAGTTTTTGTAGCATCCTGGAAAGTTCAAGATGCACTGGTTAGGGCCATATGTGATTAAGCATGTGACAGAGGCATGTGTCATGTAGTTGGAAACCTTAAATGGAGAATTCCTTGTAGGAATGGTGAATGAGAATCAGTTGAAAATCTATAGAGATGGTCGACCATCTGCGCAGTAATATGAGGTGCGCCAAACCACATGTATCATAGTAATTGTACTATATTAGGGAGGTAAAACAAAGAAAAACAAAAAAAAAGTAGACAATGGAAGAAAACCAAAAAAAAGTAGGAAAAAGAAAAAGAAATAGATTACAGAGTACCAAGGCATCAAAAGCTGTGAAGAATGAATGATTTACACTCTGAATTTCACCGATCACTATATCATGGATGAGAAGAAGTTTCTTGATCTGGAGAGGGAAAAGTATTTGTATGCCAAGAGCGTACCATGCACAGGAGAAATATTGTTGAAACACAGATGTGGGAAAAAGGACTTGAGAATTCAGGGATACTGAACCTACTAGAGGTTCCACACTTTGGGTGTAGCCTAGAAATCAATGCTTGTGTTAAGTTACTATTGGAATTTTAGAAGTTACAATTATCTTCTTTAACATTCATTAAAAATTGCATGTAATAGGATCACTAAAAGATAAACAATCACAGAACACAAGATATGTCCTGGGAATCCTCATGGGGGAGAAAACCTAGAAACCAATTCTTCAGTATAGATTCCTTCAACCAGTACAATGTCACATTATAGATCTCCACAAATAGACCAATACCAAGATACCAAAGACCAAGAAACCAAGACTTCTTGCACTAGACCTCCTTTTCTATGCTCCAAATACACAAGAGAATGAGAGGAAATCGACCTCTATTTATACACATAACTTGACTCCCGAAAAGACGCAACCCTAAGAGGGTCTGTTTTGAATTTTACAATAAGGATAACAATAAAATAATAATTTATTTTGAGGCAATTTATACAATATGATTACAATAACCTTCTCAAGGTTTGACCAATACAAATATAAAATAATATCTTTTGTAGTTACATCAAAATATCAACACTCCCTCTTAACTAGGAATGTATTATTTGTTGTCATGCGAGCTCATGTTGTTGTGAGGGAAATCCCCTTACGGACTAGCAAATAGGGTTATCTTATGCATGCAGATGTGACCAAAAGAAATCTACTTTCTACCTTCTTCCCCAGACTTAAACCTCATTCCTTTTCAGCAAATACATGGTTAGACCAACATACCTTGTTCCGGATGTTCGATGTCAATCCCCCTTCACGCTTGATCGCTTGTTGGTAGCTATCCTCTCAAGATTGACCTGTGTACAAAACAAGAAACAAAATACACATGCATTTTACCTATAGACTAATGGGTTAGAGATTCAAACATACATTTATTGAACTATGAAGAACTCATATAGTGGGACGAGAAAAGAATTTCTTTATTATTAACTTTAATAAATCAACTTACAATGTCGAGACCGGTCACTACTTCGCGAATCCTGATCCTGGGATCCTCTTCAAATGTCCTCCAACTTCTTTTCTTTGTATCTCTTCTTGCACAAGGATGGCTAAAGGGTTGGGACAATAGGAATATGCAATTGGGCATAGTTTCTTTACTCTTTTTCTCCTCCTCCAAATGGGACCCCTAGCCCTTCTTTTATAGGCTAGAAGAAGCTAGGTATTTGGATGAACCCTCGGCCATGCATGACTGAGAGTTTCAGTTAACTCACCCAAAGTTGTGTGTTTCATCGACAACTTTCCTTTTTTCCATGCTTTTGTCGGTCCACACAGGTTTTTTTAGGTCAGCTAGCGTGTACACTTGTTCAGTAATTGATTAGGGCACATGGGGCCTTATAAAAGAGGTTTTTTAAAGATTTGTTCAGTAGTTCTTTGGAAAAGAAGGGATCTGAGATGGTCTACTGTCAGGTAAGCATGTATGGTGCAAATTAGGGTTATAACATATGCCCCCTAATGTGTGAGGTCATAAGAGCATTTGATGGACGAAATACATTACCAATCTTTACTAATGTGTCGAACAAGTGAGCCCAGGGACCAAGAACCGGGAGGCGTCATTTTCAAAATAACAAATGTCTCATCAAGGCAGGCATACCCATGCTCAGGAGAAAATAGAATCATGTCTACCAATCAAATACACTGTAGATCCATGTCAAATAACTATATAAAGTGTAGCCGCGAACAATACACAGTGGAGCTACATCTCGAAATCAAAAAGATATACATATAGAGTATCCATCTTCTAGAAGCTAATATGGCCTAATGGCTGGAAATGAGATCTTCAGAGCTCGAGAAACAACTTCAAAATCTTCAAAACTCAAGGTAGGAGTGTAATATGAGTGTACAAATTCACTACCTAGAGGTCTTCGATGGCTCGTCGGTCATGCACTAGATAATCTTGATGATCAGACTAAAGGCTTCATTGATTTTGAACAAGGACTTGATTGAACATTCAGGATGGCTGGGTATGAGGGCAAGAGACAAATTGCAGAGGGGCTGACTCAGGCTTGGTAGAAACTTCCCTTGGACAACAGCACGATAAATGATGAGACTTAGGCAGCATGGCATTAATCATAAGTTTATGAAGCAGGAGGCAACGCAAACTCTCCATATGTTTGGAAGAATAACCAAATGGAGGAGGACACAACTCTATGTAGCGAGAACAGCTTCCTAAGGTCATACTACATCCCAAATTTTGACGAACAAACAGACAGATGTGTTTTATTCAAGCGCGACTCGTTATGCTTCCAATAAAGAAAATACTTTTCCCTTCCTCTTTTTGGGGTATATTTGATTTTTTTGTCTTTTTCAATAATTTTGGAAAAAGAATAAAGGAATGTTACGTTACAATGGAGGAATGAGTGTTGCAAACATACAAGTTCAAGGCACAAGGACAATATTGGTGTTCAAAATAATGAGACTCAGGAAAAATCCTCTGGGGCCCAAGGGTGTTAAAACGCAGAAGAAAAATGTTACAAGGCTGGCATATAAGATATGCAAACGTGGTTAAAAAAACAAACAATGGTAACGTCCTTCGATGTAAGTTTAACGAGCCCAAAGAAGGTAAGCTCGGTGGTTTTTCATTTTTAGAGAGTCTGAAAAATCATAAAAGGAGACTCCATTGGGGTACCTTTTTCGAAGATAGTTTAGTCGGTTCGAAAAAGGGGTAAACTAGCACTGACAAGACGTCTATTCAAAACCATTTTAACGAGTGTGATAAGGACAAGATCACTCGGTCATTTTTTTCATTTTTAAGGAGTTTGAAAAAAGCTTAACTATAGACTCCATCAGGAATGTTCTTCTGGACCAGTTTAACGAGTGTGAAAGAATAAGGTCACTCGACGATCTTTTCAATTTTAGGGAATATGAAAAGAGCTTAACTATGGACTCCGTGGGGGTTCCTTCTTCTTACGTTTAGTCCCTCAGGCCCGAAAAAGGGATAAAATTATACCTGAGAGTACTCTTCTAGAGAACTGAAGTTCCATAGAGTATACCTTTGTTCATATAGTTGATCGTCCGGACCGAAAAAGGGGTAAACTACTGTTGGACAGACGTGACTTCAAATTTCAGTTTAACGAGCGTGAAAGGCCACAAGATCGCTCAGCAATATTTTCATGTTTATAGGGTCTGAAAAGGGATTAAAAGAAGACCCATTATGTTTTGGGAGTCCTGGGGGTGAGGGAAAGAGTGAAGAAGAATCATGAAAATGAGGCTCAAACTCATATTCAAGAAAAACTACAAGGACTCCCGAGCCTACAGTGTTTTAGAGACAACATGGATACCATAATGCAACCAAGATCTACCTAGGGCATCCATGTTCCGGTAAGCTCTACCACCAAGTTGCGACACTTATAAAGCATCTATGATGGTTTCATGTCACAACCTGATGGGATCGATCCTATGGAAAAGGAAAAAGACAACAAGGTATAAAAGTTAGGGTAGAAACCTAACCTATATGCTCAAGTTGATCCTCGGAAAAAAAAAAATCGCAGACCGTCAAAAATTACTAAAAACTCCAAAAAATTGTCCCAATACCCAATCAAATCCCTCCTATGCAACTCTTGAATCACTCTAAATGGTTTTTGGTATAAATAAAATGATAATAGAGGCCAAAAAGGTGACAAAAAGAGGCCAAAAAGACTATAAATAGAAGTTGGCAGCTCATTATCACCATTGCTGATTTGGAAATTGACTCTGGAGCCAAAAGACCCCCTTTGTCAAAAGTGGTGATTCTGGGAGCTATAGTGGATGAAACAAACTTCTATCTGAACCAAGTAAGTACAAACTCCCTTATCTTGCATTTTATGTCTTTATTTTTGCATTGGGTTTCATTTTTCAAGGGAGCATCGACCTTTAAAAGGTCGGCCCTAGGTCCACGCGGGTTGTCTCTGGACAGGCCGCGTGTACATCTGGGCATAGTAAACTCTGCATGCGTGTACACGTGACTATCACCATTACAATATGCGTGGACCCCCTTATGGAATGAAAAAGGCATAAAAATCAAGGGTTAACCCTCCTGAACCTTGGTGTTTTGCAGGATGTATGTCCATTGGAGAGAAAGAGAGCATGAAGAGGTGAATGAGTTGGTTGGGGAATACCCCTATGCTGTGGCTACCTTGATGCAATGTGGGTTACTCAAGTTTTTCCTATGTCCTTTCATGCGGGCACAACCTAGGATACTGAATGCCTTGGTTGACTACTGGCATCTGGATGCAGAGGCATTCATGTTAGAGGGGCAGTCACTGGTGCCCACGGTCGAGGACATTTACTTTTTGATTGGCCTCTCCAGGAGAGGGGAAACAATCAATTTCTGGACTTTTCCTTCAGGGCCGCATAACATAGCATAATTGATAGGTCTATACTATGCAGATGATACAGACCGCTTGAGCACACAAGTTCCCATAAGAAAGATCACTAACTTATCACTACATGAGATAGTATTTCTTATTGGGCGAATTACTGGTTCTGCGGCTCTACATCAGGCGTCTTGTGCACAGATGAACTGTGCAGTCTAGTGCTTAAATGCACAAGTTTTTTATTGGAGTACCACATTGCTTGAGTGTATGAAAAGGAAACTGACAGATTGTCATTTGCAGACACATAGGAACTTTGGGTTCGGGACCATTCTGTGTTCATTCCTTTTTGAGAGAATTTTGAGTTTTAGTCCTCGAGTAGTGGTACGAGGACATCAGGCCTCTCTTCCTACTATGTGTAGATGGGCAGTATTACTTCTGCAACAAGGTGGTGGAAGGACCAATGAGTCCTTTGATGATAACTTCTTTGTGTGGCTGTTAAGACAGATCCCGATTATAGAGGATTACCCCTATTCCAGGATTGATTTCTCGAGAGACCCTGAGATACTAGTACCTCCTGGTGAGGAGCGAGGGGAGACGGGTAACTCTCCACCTTTGTAATTTTTTTTTTTGTTTTAAACATGTGTAATATTTATGTTGTTTTGTTATATATATCATTTTTTTTGTTATGCCAGGCTATTTGACAGATATGTGTTCATTGTGTGCAGATGTGGGACCCGTGCGAACCGCTGACTATGTGAGGAAAAGGCATCGTCCTCAATCAGGGGTCACACCTACCACCGTAGGGGGATGAGAAGTAGCGGGAGATCTTCCATCCAGGGAGGCTGAGAGGGTATTGAGATGAGTCGAGCGTAACTTTACTGCGCTCACTCGCATGGTCCCGATGGCAGAGATTGAGGACCTGCCACCATCTATGCAACCTCACGTACTGGGGGCACCACGGACGTGGGTCCGATTGTTTCGGCATTTAGCCAACGTTGTGGACTCGTATAACAGGGCCCACAGGTCCTAACTTTAGCTAGACATTTTGATGTGCCACGAGCACTACTTGTATATATTTTTTGAGGGCATAAGCCCTGTGACTTGTTATTGGTCCTATTTTTTAGGCGCTTGCGTCCATCAGTGTACTATGGTTACTTTATGATATTATATATGTTTTTTTGTATTTTGTGTCTTATGGATCATGTGTGAAAAAAATGTAGTTACATGTTTATGTGAATGTGCTATCATATGTGTGCAAGATGCCAATCTAAAATTTGATTAGCTAGAGTATCTGTAACTTGGTTTAATCTCCTAGGAGCATGAAAATATGTAATATAATCAAAGTTTTGTTCTAAAATACGTACCCTAAGGAATCGTCGGTGTAACATTGGATCATGAACCCGATATACTCTGTTTAAATGAGACACAACCAGTTGAGTGTCAAGATAGACCCGGAGATAGGAGATACCCAATGACAAAGAGTCACGAAGCAACTCAATAACTGCACTATACTCGACGACATTATTTGTGGTGTCACCTAAGCATATAGCTCCAGAAGATAATAAATGGCCTTGAGGTGTAAAGATTACCCAAGCTGCGGAGGCAAGCCTTCGAGTGTGCCGACTAGCACCGTCTACATACCCAACGAACACCTCAAAATCACTTAACATCTACCACAATGACGAAAGATAACATCAACGACACATCCATAACACTAAAAGAAACTAAAAAGTAATAGTATAAAGACTATACATATGTTACAAAAAGTTACCCACAGTGACCTACCTATGAGTAATACTTCTTGAGGTAGAGCCCATTTCTAGGCTTTGCCAAAGCATTCCCTTCAAAATCAACCAAATGATAAGCACCCTTTTTTAAGGCCTCTTTTATGATGAAAGGTCCTAACCACAAGGGTTTGAATTTTCCTTCCCCCATGCGGTCTTTATCTTGGTCATAGACCAGGACAAGGTCACCTTCAGAGAAAATCCAAGGAAAAATGGACCTATCATACTGACACTTGACCTTATGTTTGTGAGCCTCGTTGGCCAGGGCCGCATCACAACACTACTCATTGAGTTGCTCAAGGTATACTAACCGTTCTTCAAGTGGAGAAGTGTCTGGCAGTAATTGTACTGCCAATTTTAGAGACAGGATCTAACATTCGATGGGCAAGACTGCCTCTAGCCCATAAATGAGTTGAAAAGGTGAGAAACTGGTTGCAGTCTTAACAGATGTTCAGTAAGCCCATAATGCTTAGTATAACATCAAATTCCAATTTGACTTGGCTGAGTTGATAATTTGTTGTAGAATGGTCTTAAGAGTTTTTTTTACAGCTTCCACCTACCCATTTTCTTGGGGGTAGTAGGGTGATGAATTGTCTTTCTGTAGCCCAAGATTTGATGTTAACTCGGTCATCATCTGGTTCTGAAAGTGACTGCCATGGTCAGTGACAATATCCCTCGGAACGTCGAACCTTGCTATTATCTGATTGAATAAAAAGAGAGTTGTAGTCTCTCCATCATCTTTAAACGTTGGCATAGCTTCAACCCACTTTGTGAAGTAGTCTACAGCTACGATGATATGGCAATGCCCCCTTGCTGAAGGAGGGTTTCATGTAGTGTAATCAATTCCCCACTTAGTGAAGGGACCAACTGTGATGACAGGAAACATGGGAGCGGGATGTGCCCTCATCTTCCGAGAGAAGATTTGGCATGGGTGGCACTTCTTGACCAATTCGATACAATCTTTGATAAGTGTCATCCATAAGTAACTTGCACATAGAATATTTTGGGTTGTTGCCAACCCAGACAAGTGACCACCACAAGCTCCGATATGGAAATCGTTAAGCACGATAACCGCTTCTTCGTGAGTGACACATCGGCGTAGGATGCAGTCTACACCTCTCTAATACAATGTATCATCGAGTATGAGATAATTCTTATCCTGATGGCATATGTGTCAACGCTCATCACGAGAAGAAGTAGTGGGGCACTTCAAAGTCTGGAGATAAATAAGTATATCTTCGTACCAAGGATCCGAAGAGGTGATCAAAAACATATCACCTCTAATAGGAAACTCTTCAGGCACAAGATCACCTGACTCAACTGGAAGTTTCGAAATAAGTTCTGCGAAGACCAGTGACTTTTTGGACTTCACTGAAATGAAATCCAAGTCAAACTCCTGGAGGATGACTATCCATCTACTGATTTTTATGCCTATTACCCATCGTGTCAACATGTACTGAAATGGATTCACGATAGCAATGATGGTGGTCTTGTGAAACAGAACATAATGAATGAACCGTTGAACAGCATGGACTCCTACCAATGCAAGTTTTTCTATATGAGAATAATTGATTTTCGGTCCTACGAGGCCTCAGCTCAGGCAATAGATGACATATTCTGAGAACAGGTCATCTTCCTGAACTAAGATCATGCCAATGGTTGACTCTGCTGCAGCCAGATATAATAGGAAATCCTTGTTATAGTTAGGTGGCTGGAACAGAGGGGCAGTGGTGAGTGAATGTTTCAATGCAATGAAAGAGTGTTGAGTGGCATTGTCCCAATAAAAATAAATTTCTTTTTTAAGTAAGTGCATGAAGCCCTTGGTGATCTCGGTGTAGTTAGTGATAAAGCGTCTTAGAAAATTTGCCTTGCCCTGTAGACTCTGAAGTTGAAGGATTGTGCGTGGGGGGGAAACTAAATTATTGCCTCAACCTTGAGAGGATCGACCATGATCCATTTTGTTGACACTATGAAACCTAACAATCGTCCTGACGTGACGCAGAAGCTGCACTTGTTTGGATTCAAGTGAATCTGAAAGTAGAGACAACGTTTGAAGATAAGTCGGAGATGTATGGGATGATCCGTACTCTTGCGATATTGAGATGCTAAATCATCTAAATAGGCCTCGACTATATGCTTGAGGTCATAGAAATCAAAATACATGGCCCGCTGAAAGGTGGCTCCAGCATTTTTGAGACCAAAAGGCATCTTACGATACGTGAATGTACCCCATGGACAGATGAATGTCATTTTGTGTTGATCTTCGGGTTTAATTTGTATTTGATTATACCCTGAAAAACCATCCATGAAATAAAAGGCTTCGCAACCCACACATTCATCAATGATTTGGTCAATGAAAGGTGTGGGAAAATTATCTTTGGGACAGGCCTTGTTCAAATCATGGAATTCTGTACATACACGAATTGTGCCTTATTTTTTATTGACCGGCACAAGGTTTAACACCCATTGGGTCAAATGGATAGGATAGATAAAACTGACTTTTAGCAATTTCTCAACCTCAACCTTAATGGTTGCTGCTTTCTTGGGGTTAATTGGACGAAGTTTCTACTGAACAGGCTTGGCATTAGGATACGTTGTGATTTCATGTTCAACTATTTTTGGATCGATACCTAGCATTTCCTCATAAGACCAGGAAAAATCATCGCGGAATTCTTTGAAAATATCTGTATAGAGTTGAATCTCTCCAGAGGAGCAGTCAGCTCCGACGAAGACATTTTCCATGACGCCAGGGTTTTGGGAGATATTGATCGGTATGGTTTCAACAATGGTTGCCATATTACCCTCAGCATAAACTTCGTGGGTAGCTAAGAGATTAATAGGACAAGACCTATCTCCCGTCATAGTCACGGTAAATTCTCCTGCTTCGATTCGGCTTAACTCTGGGAGGAAGTATGATATGTGATGAAGATCTTCCCAGGGTTTGTTCAGACTAGTCATTGCTTCAATTATTGCTTCATCAGAGGGACAGACTAAGTCTAATGAATCGGTGTGAGCAAGAGAACCCTGATCCCAAATAGGCTCTAGAAGTGGATCGAACTCTTGTGCGGGAGCTGGATCAGTGTGGGCTAAAGTTTGCTAGACTAAAGAGTACACTACTTCATCTACGGACAAGGTCATGGACATGCCCGGGTGCCCTATCCCATCCATCATGGTTGATGGGGAAGGAAGTATCCAAAGGATTGTCAAAGTAAGTCGTGTGGAACGACGAAACTTGAAAAATTTTAACCTTATGGTGATTGGATATAAACTTGATATCGCCTTGAGGGGGTGGGTAATCGAAGGTACCCATCAAAGATGGCCACAAACCAACCCCTACGTTGATGACACCTAGTTTAGGATTATCAATCATTGGGACCGTGGATGCCCCCAATGCAAGGTCAGGTCTGGAGAAAGACAATTGATCGATTGTCACTATCCGGCCCTCATGTGGAAACAACAAAACCTAGAAAACTGTAGCAACCATAGCTTGCATGGCATAAGTCCAACTCCTTCCTAACAAGAGGTTATAGTCGAGGAGAGCATCGACTACCTCTACTTCGACACACATGGTCTTCCCTCCTAACTGCATAGGGAAAGAAGGAATGATACCATGTGGTCAGAATGAACAACCATCAAAAGCAGTGAGGAGAGTAGGTGACGGAGACAAAATAGGCTGGCCAACGACCTTCCAACATGCCAACGACATAATGCATGTCGAGGCGCCCTCATCAACCACTGTGCGAAAGATATTCTGAGTAAAAATTTTCGTGGGATAAGCCACTACTATCTGAAACACTATGTGGTAAGGCAGACAAGGTTTTAAGTTGGTTGTATCCAGCATGATTGTACCTGGATTACAAGTCTTGGTAGATCCTAAAGCAGTTAACAAGGCTTTCCTCTGGAAAGGGAAGCTTTGGAAGACTTCCAAAGCGAACATCGCACAAGGGGTTTGTGATAAATCTTCCACCAGAGAGTAGTTCTAAGAGACCCTTGCATTTGGGTTATGAGAATATTTTTTGAATGCACCTTTGGGAATGCATGTCATTGTTTCGCCCAACGTCTTCTCAATCTGTAGAGGAAGAGATGGGAGTTCATCTTCTTTACCCTTCTCAGAAGTTCTTGGTTTACTATAGTCATGTGCTCTAGTTGATATAAAAGCATCACCCCTCACCATATATACGTTCACGGATGCAGGGTTATTCACAGGTGGAGAGGGTTCTTGGCTGCCCCCTTCCGTGCTTGCAGAGGCTTGGGTTAGATTTTTCCCATGTTGAAATGGATTGGTCAACACAGCAGGTTGTTGTTGCGTCACAAACTTTTGGGCTTCTGCAAGATGAGGACATAGATGGGTCGGGTGGTATTCCGTGCACAAGTTGCATGGATACCTCGCCTTTTGTTTCTCAGTGTTGTCCCCGCCATCATTATCGGTAGGTTTTTTATCCCCCTTACCCTTCTTTCGTTGTTTTTTATTTCCTTCAGGTTGTTGGGTAGCCTTTGGGTTAGTCGATTGCATTGTGTGTACCTCCGACTTTTTGGTAGGGGGAGCAGCCAAAGTAGTAGTTTGGTTGGCCATTGTGTGTTGTATAGATAACTGCTACAACTGCTTCATCAATTGCTCAGCGGGATTTGTTTGTGTTGAACCAACAATACCATCAGCATGTGGTCCATCTCTCTGTCTATTTTTATCAAGTATTGAGCGTGGCGCATCTGGCAAGATGTTGTATAATAAATCGAACTGAGAATAGATGAGCTCAAATTGTTGAGATCTCATGATGGTGTCTTCTTCATAGAATACTCTCGATGTCATGATGTCTTTGGATAACTACAGGACTAAAGACTTAAGGAACCACTCAAGAAGGAATGTCGGTGGGACTGGCACCTTAATTAAACTCTTATGATGTCTCCATTCTTGGATGTGATCAGAGATATGGTCCATTGTTGTCTATTCAAAATTGGCAAGCATCTCTGTGTCAGCGTCGTATCTCACAGGTAACTAGAAATGGTTTAGGAAATCCATCGCCAGTTCGTCGAAGGAAGACTATCTTGAGCGATCGAGCTCAATGTACCATTTCATGGCACTCCCAATGAGAGTACGTTGAAACAATCGCAATTGTACGGAGTCGTCTTTCAACGAGTTAGATGAGCACCAAAGATGGAAGGTAGTCACATGATCTCTTGGATCTTCGTTAAGCTTGGCTTCAAACTTTGGGATGTCCAAAGGCAACTTCGTCAGCATAGGAGGCCAATGTGGATCATGACAGATAGGGTCATTCAACAACCTTGTCAAATCTGGCAAGTGCAAAGTCGCCAGGAAGGGTAGTTTGGGTTGTTGGTGATAACCTGGGAAAAATGGACCTAGAGTTTGATTGGCACTAGGTTGCCAGGAAAAGTTCGGTTGCTGGCCTAGATTCTGGTAGAAACCATGGCCCTGGCCAATGTATGGATTTTCATATGTGGAGACATCATCAGCTGATTTCCAAAATAGGACATAGATGGTTGGGCATGCATTACATTCGAAGGACTTTGGGAAGGGTTTCCCCATGTCAGTCCTGTGGGGATAGGCATAGTGGTTTTTCCGGGGTTCCATTGATTGTGGAAAGAATTACCCCATATCAGAATTCCGGACGAGGGAATGAATCCCTCCCAAGAATTCCAAGTCCCTGATGCTTAAGAAGTTCCTAGGTTTTCCCCCTATGCAGGAATAGTACCCTGCATAGGAATAGGTTGTCCAAAACTGGGATTGCCCCCAGTCGGGAAGGTGAATAACGAGAAGGCATTGTTCCCAAACATTCTGATCAAAGAAAATGGTGTCGAGCCTACCAACATATTATTCGAAGGTGGTCCTTGACTCCCCGCTCCAAATAAACTATGGTGTGTAGGTTGGTTGGTGGATTGCTGATGCGAGCCACCGAGTGAAGGAGACGAAGGAGGTATATGACCTCCTCTGTAAGGGAAAGCATTAAAAGGAGTAGGAGTGCCCCCCATGTGACCTTACAGAGGAGCGCTAGAGCTCCCTACCCCCAGACCTGAATTCTGTAAAGTGGAGTAGGAAAGTACAGGACTTGTACCTGAACTAGGCATCCCGTATGAGAACGGAGGGCCTGTCACACTTGGTGTGAAATGGGTTGTGGTTGCCACCAAAGACAGGATCGAACCACTGTGCGATGTAGAGGCAGTCAAGACCATGGTGGCTCGGACCGATGACGGTGGGTTAGGAGGTGAAAACTCTCCTGTGGTGACGCCCGTAGTGGGAATTGAAGAATTCCCAGAAGGAGTAACAACATTTGTTTCCATTGCTGCGTGCAACACTGTCTGACACTCGTAAGGATAAATATGTACAATGGTGGGTGCCAAAATATCAGTGGTATAAGTTTCAACTAGACCAAAAGCTTTCACTCCAGGGTCTAAGATGGTCGATTCCTTTGGATGTTGGTCGGGCACAATTTCTTGTGACCCGATCGCTTCGAAAGACACTTGTTGGTCTAGCTTTCACCTTAGTGGTGGCGGGGGTGGCTCCAGTGTAATCAACGGTAGGCCAAGAAGCCTTCGTGACTAAAAAAGTAATCAAAGACACTCTAGGTTAATCTAAATGTTCAAAAGTAACACACACTAAAAAAGCCCCTATAATATAAGACAGGCAAACACTAAATTAATTGGAAGAACGGTTACAACAACCAACACTAGAGAAATTTACTGGTGCAAGTGCAACTCGAAAACGGAAGCACCCTCTGGTTATACTCTACAAAGTGTGGCCCGATGTCTATCCTAGGTATCTTGGTATACCCCCATAATCACCTGTGTATGTCCCTAAAAAATATAGGCAACTAGGTTGCCAGCGCGTGAACAATCACCAGGCGAGTACAATCAAAAGTCGGGTAGACCACAATGAGCAGGGTATCAAGTTTGAAACCTATCAAGGGTATCGAAAGCAAGTGGTATGGAAGACAACTGAGAACCTCGAATGGATTCGAGACCCATGAATCCCCATGGCAAATGCAATCGACGGAATCCCAAAACAAGCCCTCTATATGTGTTCTCCACTACAATTGGTCCAGCTTTGGAGGGGTTATCTCCGCTACCTTTTCGCACGCAACCTCGTGTTTATCCCCTATGTTAGAGGGGGGTCCTAGATTAATTTCATGATATTGGACTTAGACACTCCCTAACTTAGACTCCAATGTTTGATTTTAATGGCCTTGAAGAGTTTCCTCTGCAACCTAATCCAAGGCCCTAATCCTGAACTAGTTGGTTAACCCTACAAACATAAAAGTCTAATAAATTTTAGATTTAGCGTTAATTTTATGGCTTCTCTTATGTCAAGGGGTATGAAAGTTAAACTGATGATTTTTTTAAGACGAAATTAAAAATGAATAAAAAGTTGGAAACAAAAACTTTCACTTAATGCAAAATTTCAACAACTTTTCAAAAAAAAAAATTATTTTTCTAAGATATTTTGAATCAGCAAACTTAAAGAATGATTTCACTCGACTACGATCTACTTACGATCTAAGTAAACTATCAAGAACTTAAGAAAACAAAGATTTTTCCCTAGCTACTAATGCA
Source organism: Picea engelmannii (assembly GCA_009831015.1). Taxonomy (NCBI): domain Eukaryota; kingdom Viridiplantae; phylum Streptophyta; class Pinopsida; order Pinales; family Pinaceae; genus Picea; species Picea engelmannii. Next base: position 88,627 of record ML810613.1, on the reverse strand, counting down.
AAATCACACTTTTCAACCAAACAAGAAAATGAAAGAGATTTTTTTTTTTATTTAAATGTTGATAAAGGAAAAAGGAAAAATACCAACAAGTAAAAACCAAGAAAAACAATTCTGGCCTAATCACAGATCGCAAAGAATCACTTCAAAAAAAATCACACACTAGCAACTTTAAAAAATGACTCTCACACTTGTCTAAAAACCCTAAAAAAAAAAAAAAATTATGACAACTTTTAACTGAGAAAAAGTAAGCTAAGGCTAAGATTAATCCTAAGCTACTAACTGCTAAGACAGAGATTCAAAAACCTAATAGGCATAACTCTCATCAAGGGAAAGGATGACTGCCTTACCCTCAACAAAAACTATCCTGCACAAGCACGCTACTGATAATCCAACAGCAAGCGTGTGAACGCGAGCTGTATAGATCCAGAGGGCGTGTGCACGCGGGCTGACCTTCTACAGGCCACGTGTATCTATAAAACTCTGAAAAAAATAACAACAGACAATCCAAACCAGGAAGAGACCACTGATATTGAGAACCAGGATCTCTTGAAGGCTTGGACACTCTCTTTAACAGAAAAAGCAAACAATGTAAGGAAAAAATTCGTAAAACAAACCAATCTGAGACAAGAATGCAAACAACCAAGACTTAGAAAGAATTCCAAAAAACCCCTGAGAATGTCTGATTCTAACAGGGAAGAGGATGACTGCCTCAAAAAATTTCTGGACTCTACACGCTATTGCTACTTCTTCAGGTAGCGTTTACACATGGGTTGTAAGAGAGTAGGGAGAAGGTACACATGTGCAGACCTTATACAGGCCTCCTGTACCTCTGTGAGTCTCAAAAAAACATAGTCAAGAAAATAACAGAGACAGTTGGTATGGGAAACCAGACTCTCTACTAGCTCAGACTTTGCATAAACTAAAAAATAGGCAAGAAAACCAGTCTTTTAAAACTACCCAAAAAAATAAAATTCCAGGAACCCTAGAGACTTCCCCAGTATGGTCACCCATTCTATTGTGAGGGAAATCCCCTTACGGACTAGAAAATAGGGTTATCTTATGCATGCAAATATGACCAAAAGAAATCTACTTTCTACTTTTGTCCCCAGACTTAAACCTCATTCCTTTTCAGTAAATACATGGTTATACCAACATACCTTGTTCTGGATGTTCAATGTCGATCCCCCTTCACGCTTGATCACTTGTTGGTAGCTATCCTCTCAAGATTGACCTGCGTACAAAACAAGCAACAAACTACACATGCATTTTACCTATAGACTAATGGGTTAGAGATTCAAACATACATTTACTGAACTATGAAGAACTCATATAGTGGGACGGGAAAAGCATTTCTTTATTATTAACTTTAATGAATCAACTTACAATGTCGAGACCGACCACTGGTCCATGAATCCTGATCCTGGGCTCCTCTTCAAATATCCTCCAACTTCTTTGCTTTGTATCTCTTCTTGCACAAGGATGGCTAAAGGGTTGGGACAATAGGAATATGCAATTGGGCAGAGTTTCTTTACTCCTTTTCTCCTCCTCCAAATGGGACCACTAGCCCTTCTTTTATAGGCTAGAAGAAGCTAGGTATTTGGACGAACCCTCAACCATTCATGGTCGGGAGTTTCAGTTAACTCACCCAAAGTTGTGTGTTCAATCGACAACTTTCCTTTTTTTCTTGCTTTTGTCGGTCCACGGGGGTTGTTTTAGGTCAGCTAGCATGTACACGCATTCAATAATGGATTAGGGCATGTGGGGCCTTATAAAAGAGGTTTTTTAAAGATTTGTTTAGCAGTGCTTTGGCAAAGAAGGGATCTAAGATGGTCTGCTGCCAGGTAAGCATGTATGGTGCAAATTAGGGTTATAACACATGTCCATTGGATATTGAACATATGAATCTATAAATCTTCGAATATCCATAGTACAACATGACTTCACAGCCAATGCATCCAAGGCTTGTGGGTAGCTATCAAATAGCTTCAACATGTCACCATGACATCCACTACCCCGCAATGCATGTGTACGTCATCATGTGCACCCTTGTGACTTCATAGCCAATGCATCCAAGGCCTATGGGTAGCTCTAAAATATATACAACATGTCCCCAGGACATCCACTACCCCACAATGCATCTGTACCTCATCCCTCCCTCTTAAGAGGGGCCATGCCAAGCTTGTCCTTGAAGTGCTCAAACTTCTTCCTCAACGATGTCTTGGTCAACATGTCTGCAACATGCTCCTCAGTAGTCACATATTAGAGCCTCACTGATGCCCTCTACACCATATCCCTTATATAGTGATATTTGATCTCGATATGCTTCGACCTGTCATGGAACACCAAATTATCTGACAACTTCATGCAACTCTGGTTGTCACACCAAATGCAAGTCGCCTCCAGTTTGAGACCAAATAACCTAGATAGTAGCCTATGAAGCCACACTACTTCTCTACATGTTGCACATGCTGCCACATATTCAGCCTTAGTCTTACTAAGTGCTACACATGACTGCTTCTAGTTGCTCCATGAAACCATACTGGAGCCTATATTGAAGCAATATGTCTAAGTACTCTTTGGATCAAGAATATTGTCGGCCCAATCTGAATCCGAATATCCATATAACCCAAACTCATGGTCTGTCACATACCTGAGACCATAATCCAATGTATGCTTAAGGTACCTCATCACATGTTTTGTTGTGACCAAATGAACCTACCTGAGTTTCTCCATATATTGACCCAGGGTGTTCATAGAAAAACATATATTTGGTCTCTTGTTTGTCAAGTACATCATTGAACCCACCACCTACCTGTATAAAGTAACATCCATAGTATTTGAAGTCATATCCTACAACAAATTCAAATTTGATACCATAGGTGTATCCATTTTCTTGCAAGCCAACATCCTGAACCACTTCAGGATTTCCACTACATACTTCACTTGATTCAGAAAGATATCATCTTGTCGCTGCCATACCTTGAGACCCAAAAAGTAATGAATCATCCCGATATCTTTCATCTCAAACTCAGCAGCCATTTTTCTCTTAGACTCTGAGATGAGATTTTCCACACCTGTTAGAAACAGGTCATCCACATACAATAGTAGTATTACCGAACCATCATCCACAACCTTAAAGTAAAGGTTGGGATATGAACTGCTCTTTGTAAATCCTAAGCTCATCATAAAATTTTCGATCCTTCCATACCATGCTCTGGGAGTCTGCTTTAATCCATATAAAACCTTCTTCAATATGCACAAATTCATCTCTCTGTCATGTACCTCGAACCCTTGTGGCTACTCCACATATAGTTCCTCTTTTATTTCATCATTCAAGAAGTTTTTCTTCACATCCATCTGATGCACCTTCCATTTCATTACTGCGACCAACGAAAGTATAGTCCTGATCGAGGTATATCTCACCATGGGATAAAATTTCTCCTCATATTCAATGCCCTCCTTATGAGAGAATCCCCGAGCCACAAATCTATCCGTATAATTTTCAATACTTCCATCAACTACATGTTTCATCTTTTAGATCCATTTTAAACTTACTATTGATTTCTCCTTCGGTCTAGGGACCACATCCTAGACATTAGTCTTTACTATGGATGGATATTCCTCCCCCGTGGAATCCTTCCATACCCTCTTTTATGCAACATATTAATAACTATATGGTTATGCATCCATGATATCACACAAGCATGCCACATAGAGGGAATATGGTTTCAGATTCTTACTGTCCTTGAGATATTTTTCTAGGGCACCATATCGTTTTGCATCTCTAATGATATCTTGTGCCCAAGCTAGTCTTCTCTTGTGAGAATGCATATCTATTGGCCTCTGAGGTTGTGCCATGTCATTATCCTCATGAATGAATTACTCTAGTTCAACTGCTTCTGCCTCTAGAAATCTAGTAACTTCATTCTCCTCCTCATGAACCTCTTTTGCACAGTCATGTTTTGATTTGCTGAAAGTTGCACTCTCATCAAAGGTGACATCTCGAATAATATCAACTTTCGGTTGACAGAGAATATATATCATGTATGCCTTCGATGCATCATTGTAACCAAAAAATATGCCATTCTTTCCAGATGGATCCAATTTTTTCCTCTTTTCTTTGGGGACATGCACAAATACGATGTAGCCAAATATCCTAAGATGGATGACTTCTGGCTTCTCTCCTGAAAACATCTCCTTTGGTGTCTTGTTTTCAAGTACTTTGTGGGGACTTATGTTTTGTTTTCAAGTACTTTGTGGGGAATTATGTTTTGCACRTACATTGTAGTYTTTGTTTCTTCTTCCCACATATGCATAGGTAAATCTTGATCATGGATCATAGCCTTCACTACTTCCATGATCGTCTGATTCTTCCTTTCTGATACTCTATTCTACTGAGGATTGTAGGGAGTAGAAATTTCCCTCTTAATCCCAGCTTCCTTGGAATATTAGTTTAATTCCTCTGAAGTGAATTCTCCTCCATTATCTGATTGAAAGGTCTTTATCTTCCTCTCTGTCATATTTTCTACCAGTGCCTTAAATTCTTTGAATTTTCCAAACACTTCATTATTTTCCTTCAACAAATAGATCCAAGTTTTACATGAGTAATCATCAATAAAAGACACATAATATACATACCCTCTTAGTGAATTTGTTGACATCGGTCCACACACATCCGAGTGCAAGATGTCAAATACTCTTTTGGCTCTTCTATCACTATTTGTAAAGGAGTACTTCACATTCTTTTCTTGTGTGCAACCTTTTCACACGTCATCTGGTTTTCTCTGGATCTTTGTTAGTCCCATCACCATATTTCTCACACTCAGTAGGGCCTTGTGTTGTAGGTGAGAAAATATCCTACGCCATAATTCACTGACATTCACAGTGTCGTGAATTAATGTTGAATTTAATCTCCCTTTCAATTTGTAGAGTCCTCCCTCTTGAACTCCAATCACCATAGCATCATCAAAATTATTCCCTCTAGGCCACATAAGAACTTGTCCATCAACAAATGCAACTTTCTAACCCTTCTCATCTAATTTTGAAATCTAGAGAAGGTTCTTCTTCAATCCAGGAACAGAGAGAACTTCCCTCATCTTCATTTGCTTTCCTGAGTCTAACTTGTAGGAGGATTCTCCTACTCCTTTGATCGGATATTGATAGTCATCTCCCAATTTCACCTTGTGTGGTGAATCCTTATGAGTGAGGTTAGAAAATAAGTCTTTATAACATGTCATGTGTTTGGAAGCACCATTGTCCACCAACCAAATGTCACTCCCATGAGTGATTATTCCTATAAGGACTGAGGTAATAACATACTCCTCATCACTTGATTCATCTTCCTTTGCAACCTTATTGGGTGGCCGTTGGCACAGGGGAAGACCCATGGTTCAACGCTTCAGCAGTGCACCAACAAAACCCTAACTACTAGCCCTTTCGATAACACTTGCGAAGCATATGAAGTCTCACCCAAGGTAGAGGCAGGGGTGATTGCGGGACTCAGATGTCTGCAACCTAGCTGGGACACAGATCTGTGATTACAAAACCTTAACAGAGCACTTAACAGTTGTCATTCATTAGTATTTAGCCTTTGTCCACAACGCAGATAAACCCTAATTACAGAGCAACACAATATTCACCCCGATCTAATATATTCAAGCACTAAGAACATCAAAATAGATTAGATATAACATTCATTCATATTACTCAGTACTAAGTTATCATATCAGATACATCTAAACATACATTATTGCACTAAGCATAAATCATATGAACAATAAAACAACCATAATGCACAAAGAAACCACAACACAGGATATATGTGGCTCACCCCCAGCCTGGGGCTACGTCCACCAACTCTTCTTCTCTTTATTGTCTTATGTCAATCATCTACATGCACAGAGCCACAAGATCCTACTCCACATATGAAAGGAGATATGTGTGCACTCTGCTAGATCCTCCTTCCCTTAGCTAGGTTACAACATAAATCCCTCTTACAATATGCATAAGCTTCTTACATCCACTTGCACTTAACTCTACAAGTGTTCAACACAGCATGCACAAAGAATTTAAAACTATCACTTGCACTTAGCACAACGTACACACATAGCTCTAGTGTCTTAGCACTTAGCATGTCACCCTTGCTTACATCACTTAGATATCTATTTATACATTACAAAAGAGGCCTAAGCATGGTTAAACCCATGGGTCGAAATCCCATACTCATTACATAAACCCTAAACCCAAAAATACCTAAACAAGGGGCCGAGATCCCGCGATCTTCACTTCGACTTGCGCTCTGCCTTCGAAAGCCTGTCGAAGTCCCAAAATAGGTCAAACCTGACCAAGGATCTCCAAAACTTGGTCAAGGGCCAATAGTCCCCCAACACTCACATGTGACTCGTCCTGAGTGACTCTACTCTAGGTAATTCTACCTCAAAATCCTTGAGCTTTGCTCGAGATGCTTCAACCTACTGTTGTGCCAAGGCCTCCTGCTCAGTGAACTCTTGAATAACTGCCTCATTTGCAGGTCCTTCCAAGTGTTGTTTGATTGCAGTGACTACTTGTTCCATCTCTTCTCCTCGGCCTTCAATCTCCTCAAATAGTTGGCAAGCTTCATCCTGGACTGGTTGGAGCCTATGAGTCACTTCGATGACTTTTCTTTGTATGGTATGGACCTGCTGCTGAGTAGTGCGTTGTTCCTGGGATCTTTTCATCCTCTCAACTATTGATAGGAGTTTCAAATGCGCTTGTATTGTCATTGCTTGCTACTTTTCCTCCTGGAGCTTTGACTCCGGTGTCTTCAGTTTAGGGTCCTCAGTAATTTTCTCATAAGTCTGTGCACTTATACTGCTAAGATGTTTACATTCCAAAGCTAATTCTATGATCCTCTCAATTGTGCTCCGGGCAATGACCTCTCTTTGGTCTCGCACGTCCTGTGGAGTGCTTGGTATTGTTTGTAGCTCTAGATATTCTATTCTCTATTGAAGCTATTGGATGGCTTTAGCAAGCTGTGCTACTTGATGCTCCACTAAGTCTTCCTCCTTTTTCTCTAAGCCCGTCATAGAGTGAAGTGCTATGTTGAGTGTTTCTTTTACTCCAAACTGCTCCCTGATCAGTTGTTCTTTCTCTTGCTAGATTTGTGCTTTCACCTCTTCGAACTTTGTTTGGAGGTCGTCCTTCTCCTACTACGCAACTCAAAATTTCTCTATCACTTCCTCTTGTGCTTTCTTCAGGACCATTGTGGCCTATTCTTTTTCTTCCTGTGCACGACGAAGGAAAGCTTCGATCGCATTAGCTATTCTACGGAGTTGGGTAGGCTCATCTCCCAACTTTGTTTCTTCTGATGGTGGGGCAACAGTAGACACTGTGTGGCTGGAGTGAAGGGCTTGTTGTACCCCTCTTAGCTCTTTTTCAAACCTTTCGTACATGGTTTCCTTTTTTTCTTCATTTCTATGCAAAATATCTTCCAAGGCATCTGATACAGCTGTGATGATGAAGTTGAAGTTATCGAGCGTGAGCAATATCTACAGCTTGGTCTTACTAGCTTTGGACTTCTTCCATAATGTGGGTTTTGTGGTAGAAACCTTTCTTTTGTTAGACAAATCTACGTCATCAGGGGGATTCTATGGAGATGTCACTTTGCCTTTCTTCTATTGATCTTGTTTTCCATTGTTCTCTTCTTTATCTACTTCATCATCACCTCCTTCGCTAGGTGATTCTGAAGCAGTCTCTTCGGATGTGTTGTTCAGCTTCTCTACCTCTTATGTCTTCTTCCTTCTCCTAGTTCCAAGTGTATCATGCCCTTCGTGAGTGACCACTGGGATTTCAATTAGTTCAGGGTTGGACAGTTCTATGGGATCAACAGGGATAAGGAGTTCTGCAGGACATTCCTTAGTTATTTCTTCTAGGTCCTCCTCTGTGAGTTTGTAATAACTTTGTAGTACTTATTTGTGTTCATCTCTATGTGCAGTGATATAGATGAAATGTTTTCTTGCGTGGAACTTCACAAATGGTCTGAACCTTTGCAGGGTGTTCGACGTCATATAAGGGACAACCTCAATAGCCCTATTTGACTGCAGGTAGTACGTGTGGAACACCACATTTGACTTCCATTGTTTTCCCATATCGCTCAAATACCAGAGTGAGGTGAACTTTGTGGCTAAGGGTTCAAATGGCTCTATTTCATGGAAGGTCACACCTTATGGTGTTTCCCAAGTAATTAACTTGATGAGGATCAACAACCAACTAAAATGGTACTCATAGCCCTGATCTTGAGCTTTGCGACAGTCTTGGTCTAACTGGTTAACTAAGTACTTTTCCTAGTTCATTTGTAACCCCTCCACGCATTTTCCTGCGAGGTCAACAACAAACCCTGTGACCTGCGTGAGTCTGTTCTTTCAAACTAGCTTACCAGCAATCAACTGGAAAGAAAGGTGCATTGCACCATTCTAGATGGAGGCTACCTTATAGCCTCGCTTCCCCTTATCCACATCATCATAGGTATATTTAATCTTCTGCATCAAGGCATGGTCTATAGCCTTCCGGTAAAAGTCTTGTGGGTCTGGTCCCTGCATGCTCAATCCGGTGATCCGATAGATCAATGTCGGATCGACGGTGATGCGTCTGTCTAGACATAGACAACCACCATGGAAGCTTGATAGTAAGATATTAACACAAGATTTAACCTCTTGGTGCCTTCCAAAATGGAGTATTTTCATCATGTTCAGAGTAGTGGACTACACGAGGTCCATATTCCATGGTTGGGGGATTTTCCTCAACTTCTTCCCCTTCATCCTTGTCAAATACCTATGAGGGGTGAGCATGTTGTAGTTCTTGCGATACCCTAGGTTGAAGTCACTGATCTTTAATGTCATGGTCTAATCTAGCTGTGGTTTAATTCCACATATCCCCTTTGGGAGGTACGCAGTGATCAGAGTGTAATCAAAGTCCCTTGGGACACTATCACAACTCACCACACCGGCTAGAGGTGGGATGTATTCGGGCAGGATGGATGGGATTACCTTCACATTTTCCAAGTCATCTTGATGCTTGGTTATTTTCTCGGTCGCAGCTCGGGATGGTCTAGATCCGCGAGAAGTCGACAGGGAGGCTTGCACTCCTTTTGTCAATGAAGCTTGAATTCCGATGAACATCACCTTCTCAGCCATAAGGTTAATTAGAACTTCTTCGACAGACTTTTCTACGGCACTGATGTTGTCCCTTGACCAAGTTTTGGGAGTTTCTTGGTCATGTTGACCTATTTTGGGACTTCGACACCTTCTCAAAGGAAGAACGCAAGACGAAGCGGAGATCACGGGATCTCAGCCCCCTTTTAGGCCCCTTTTTTGGTTTTTGGGAATATGTAATGGGATTGAGATGTTGGCCCATGGGTTTACCCATGTTTAGGCCTATTTTGTATGTATAAATAGAAGGATAGGAAATGTAAGAAAGAGTTGAATAATATATATGTGTGATTAGGCTAAGTGCCAAGAGTTGGATCTATGTGATCAAGGTTTGGTGCATTTTATGTAGACTTACAGAGCTCGGTGCAAGTCCTTGTGTGAGACTATAAAAGGCTTTGTGCTATAACACAAGGAAGAAGGATCTAGTGAGCTACACAGATCTTCTATCCTGTGTGTAGTAGGGTTTTGATGGATCTATGCTTGTAACCGATTGAAGACACTAATAAAGAAGAAGAGTTGGTGGACATATCCCCAGGGTGGGGGTGAACCACGTAAACCTTGTGTTGTCCTACTTTGTGCCTTGTTCTGATGCATTGATGTGTTATTTTCTAAGTGCTTGAGATTATTGGATAGATCTACTTATGCTTAGTGATAAAGATGTGTAGAATATTAGATCTGATATACATGAATATGCTATGTGCTTGATCAGTTAGATCTGACTTACTTATTAATGCTAAGTGCTTAATACAATAGATTAGTGCGGATATTGTGAAGCCCTGTCTTACCAGTGAAGTGGTTATTAATTGTATATTGTGGAACTAGTGGTGCTAAGTTCTTTATTAAGTGTTAGAATCACAGATCTATGTCCCAGCTAAGGTTGCATACACCTGAGTCTTGCAACCACTCCTGCCTCTACCTCAGGTGAGACTTCATCTGCTTCGCAGGTGTGGCCGAAAGGGCTGGTAGTTAGGGTTTTTTTGGTGCGTTGTTGTAGTGTTGAACCCTGGGTCTTCCCCTGTGCCAACAAATGGTTCTGTTGTTGGGACCTGAAACTGTGATTGCTAGGAACTGAAGAAAAAAGAAATCTTTGTGCATAGATATGTTTCGCTAGTGCGTAGTTCTCTACTGATCTATGAAGATCTATGATAAATAAAAGAGGTTGGATCTGAAAGAAAGAAGCCTGATCTGAAGAAAGGAGGTCAGATCTTAAGAAAATAAGAAAGATCTAAAAGCTTTGTGCTCTAAGAAAGGTAAAAGCGAGAAGTTCTGATTAAAAGAGGTAAGATCTGTAAGCTTTATGCTCTGATAAAGGTAAGAATAGTGAAAAGTTCTAGATCTGAAAGCTTTGTGCTTTGTAAAAGTAAGATAAGTGGAAACTTTTTGTTTCTAGAGTATGGATCTAGGTATGTTTGATATATTTTTCCTAGCTTAAAAACTAGGGCACTGATAGAGGAAAGAAGATTTGATATGAATAGATTTGATAAGAATAATGAAAGATATGTTATACCTATGCATAGAAAGAATGTTTGGACTAACAAATGGATGCAGGATCCTAGAAATAATTTGTTGCGGGTTAACTCCTATGATCCTAGCACGCAGTATAGGAGAAGATGGGGATCATTTAAAAGAAAGAGAGGATTGACCCTTTGTTAAAATTGTAGAAGACTAGGACATCTTGCTAAGGAATTCCCTGGAAGAATACCTAGTTGTATTTGTTGTAAGGATATGGACCATGAAGTGTTGGATTGCCCTAGAATGATCGCTAATCTTGAAGGAATGAATATGAATCAAGAAAACCCTAAGGAAGATCCAAAAAAGGCAGAACCCTAGAAATAATTAGAGAAAGTATTGATACAAGTGAAGGAAACCTTGAATGACCACCGACATGTCAGATTATCAAAGATTTTCAAAGAAAAAGAATGCATTGAAGCAAGAATAGGGGACTTCAACATTGACTGTATTCTTGATGAAGAGACACAAGTGAATATTATGCCAGAAAGAACTTGGGAAGCTATAGGAAAGCCTTCTCTGATCCCTTCAATAGGAGGAATAGGACTATTTAGAGGGAAGCTGATAAGTTTATGTGGGAAGCTCGCTCAGATACCTATGACCGTCAATGGAACTTTGACAAAGGAAGATTTTGAGATTATTAAATTTATTGAATACAATGCTCCATTTACCATGTTACTAGGGAAACCTTGGATTGAAAGAGATCAAGCAGATGAAAGGAAGAAGAAGAAGCCTTGGAGAAAAAGAAACAAGAGTTAAAAGATTTCATTACCAAAAGGATCGCTCAATTGATTAAAGAATAGGAGAAAAAATCGAAGCTATTTAACCCTAGAAACTCTGATGTCAATGCTACAAGACCACTAGAATACCCACGGAAGACTGAAGTACTTACTCCAGAGACAGAAGAGATGTTAACCCTGAAAGATTCTCAACAGTGCGCAGTGACTGTGTTAAACGAAGATAAGAATCAGAATGGAAAAAGACACACCGAGTCGAAGCTCACTGGAAAGAAGGATAGAAAGATAAGAAAGAAGAGGGATAATATTGAAAAACTATAGAAGGTCCCAGAGGGAACTTCATAGAAATAAAATTTGAAAAATTGGAGCTTCATCCAGATATCAGAGCAGCAACACATGGCACTTCACCATGGCAAAGAAATATAGTCATTGGGACCAATATATCTGTTCAACTTCCACTTTGAACAGGAAGAAACACAATAAAGGTTCATCATTAGACCATTCGACCGTGCCATAACGTACAAAACAAGCTTTAATGGAGGCCCATACCCATTGCAAGCATACCGTTGTCGATTTTTTTATTTAGTCTGTCACGCCATGCACTGAGAACACTTTTTCCAACTAAGAATTTGAGCCTGAAGCATAAGCTTATTTTCCACCATGATCATCACCTTGTTCCCATATCTTTCATTGCAGTATATGAATTAATCTCGCACTCGATCTAGTTAATCTCGATCTTGTATGTCGGACAAGCTCATTGCTACAAAGAAAGTTGTTGAATAAGTTCTCATCGACTTGATGACTGAGAGAGTCATGTCAGAGAGAGGGTTATCTACAGGTGTACAAGAATCATCAATGAGAGGACTACAAGCCTCTCCTTCCGCTGCTCAAGCTGGTCCATCTTGGCCAACCGATGAGAAATGAATGAAGCATAGAGACAATATCACGAATGCCAAGTTAATTCTGAGCATTCTACCTTCTTATCTACCACCTCTGAGCAGCGCCATCAATCATGACAGTGTACCCCGTGAATTTGAGTATACTTTGATCATTGTGTACCTCTAAAAGGGGTGCGTGCATTTCGTGTTGACCAGGACAAGCTCACTACATTGAAGTTTAGTGACTTCAACCTTGGCAACAGGAAGGTTTAGAGTATGCTCTCCCCTCATAAGTATCCGACACAAACAAAAGGAAAGAACTCAAAGATTATCGCTCAGTCATGGACCCAAAACCTTGCACAGTCCACCCTACTGAATGTCATGAAGATTTTGCATTTCGGATGACACCAGGAGGTGAATGCATATGTCAAGTTGTTGTTATCCTGCTACCATGGCCGATATTTGTGGTTGAACTGATGTATCACAATGGATCCGATATTGATCAATCAGATCACAGGGCTAAGCATGCAAGGCCCCAACCCACAAGATTTCTACCCTGGGAAGACCACAAATAGTGCTCTCACCCAGAGTATAAAAGATACGTATTGAGATGTAAAGAAGGGTACGTGAGGCTACAAAGTAGCCTCTATATAGAGCGGTGCAGTGTGCCTTGCCTGTCAACTAATTGCTGGAAAATTAGTGCACAAAAACCGGCCCACCCAAGTAACCAGATTTGTAGTAGACCTCGCAGGGAAGTGCGCAAAGGGCCTACATATGAATTGGGCCAAATACTTGGTGAAATAGTTAGAACTGGACTACAAATAAGTGAGGGACCAAGGGTATGAATTCCACTTTATTTGGATTCTCATCCTAATCACTTTCATCGCATGGAAGATGCCAGAAGGTGAAACCTTCCTAGACATCGAGCCCTTTGAACCACTGGTCGTGAAGTTAAGTATGTTTTGGTACTCCAGTGACATGAACAAGAAGTGGCAATTCAATGTTATCTTCCACACTTACTACAACCAACTAAAGACTACAATACAGTCTACACCTCGCATAACCCTGAACACACTCCACAGGTTCAGGCCATTGATCAAATTCAGCGTGGACCACCATTTCATCTATATCACATCATGCATTGATGAGCATAAACAACAGCTACAGTCATACTACAAACTAACAGAGGAAGACTTGGAAGAAATCACTAAGGAGTGGTTGGAGGACCTCCTCATTTCAGCAGACCCCACGAAGATATTTGATATAGATAGTTCAGAACCTATGCACGATACACCTGGACCAAGCAAGACCAAGAAAGATGCATAAGCTCAAGATGTCAACAGTACCTCGGTGAAGACTGCTTCTATCTCACCTAAGAAAGGAGGTGATAGCAGAGAGAACGATGGCACTGAAGTCAAATAGAATAAAGGTGAGGTTACATCACCTAGAGAGGAGGAGGACCCCTCCAAGAAATAGAAGGTTTCGCCATCAAAGCCCACATCTCGAAATAAATTCAAGGCAACCAGGACTAAATTTGAGACCACCCTAACCTCAGACGACTTTGACTTCATCGTCGTTGCACTAAATGATGCTTCATTGGAGATATCAAAGAAGCATGAATCCAAGCAGGAGGAGGTGTTCAGTCGAATCAAGGTTGAACTTCAAGAAGTGCAGCAGGCACTACAGTCCAACCACTCAGTTTCTACCACACCTCTAATAGCAGGAACAACAGAACTAGGTGATGAGCCAACTCAACTACACCAGATTGTTGATACAGTCAAAGCTCGCCTTCGACGAGAACAAAAGGAGACAACGCAAGCCACCCAAGATTTGGCACAAGCATAGGGAGATCTACTAGAATAGTGCAGTAATGCAGAACAAGAGAATCTTGCTAGGCAAGCGAAGTTTGATGAAGAAAAATCCTACATGCATAAAGAAATGGAACAGTTGCTCACAGAGAAACTCAAAGTACAAGAAAGGGTTCACGGAGAACTTCTCTCTGTGACAGTAATCAAATTAAAGGTCGAAGAATGAGTTCCACAGCAGGTGGTACAACTCGAAGAAGTAATCCAGTAGCTCCAGCAATGCATAGCAAACTTGGAGCTCCACACTGTGCCTGAGACCCCTCAAGATGTATGAGACCAAAGGGAAGCAATTGCCCGCAGCACAGTGGACAAATTAAAATCTCTTGCCTTGGATTGCAAGAAGCTAAGTAACCAAAGCACCAAGACATATGAAAACCTTACAAAGAATCCAAAACTATAGGCACTGGAGTTGCAGCTCTAGGAAGCAAAACAACATCTGGATATACTACAGGTGTAGCTGAAGGTCCTATCAGCAGTAGATAGAATGAAGAGTGTTGGCCCTTGACCAAGTTTTGGGATAATATTGGTCATGTGACCTATTTTGGGACTTCAACACCCTGTCAAAGGAAGAGAACAAGATGAAGCAGAGATCAAGGTATCTCAACCCACTTTCGAGCCCCCTTTTGGGTTTTGGGGAATATGTAATGGGAAAGGGATGTCGACCTGTGGGTTTACCCATGCTTAGGCCCACTTTTATTAAGTATAAATAGATATCTAGGCATCTATCAGAGAGAAGTGTATTTGATGTAAGATTAGTGCTAATAGACTTTGTAAGTGCTTTGTGCATGAATCTAAAAGGCTTGTAGAGCTAAGTGCAAGTTGTTGTAAGAAGATATAGAAGGCTTTGTGTTGTAGTGCAGGGAAGAAGGATCTAGCGAGATGCACAGATCTTATGTCCTATGCGAAGAAGGTTTTTGGTGGCTCTGTGTTGTAACTAATTGAAGACACTAATAAAGAAGAAGAGTTGGTGGACATAGCCCCAGGGTAGGGGTGAACCACGTAAATCTATGTGTTATGCTTTCTGCTTTGACTCAATGTGCTTATCTATGATTTTGCTAAGTGATTTGATGTATTTATATAGATCCACTCATGCTTTGTGCTTCTTAGATGTGTGTGAATGTTAGATATGACATATGTGAGGATGCTTAGAGTTGATCTATTGGATATGATATGTTTTACTATTGTTAAGTGTTGAAATACCTTAGATCTAAGTGAATGTTGTGATGCTCTGTGTTATCTACGAAGTATAATAAGGGTTGAATATTGATGATTGATTGATGATAAGTGCTCTGTAAGTGATATAATCACATATCTGTGTCCCAGCTAAGGTTGCAGACACCTGAGTCTTGCAACCACCCCTACCTCTACCTCAGGTGATATTTCATCTACTTCATAGATGTTGTCGAAAGGGTCGGTAGTTAGGGTTTTGTTGGTGCGTTGTTGTAGCATTGAACCCCAGGTATGCCCCTATACCAACAAATGGTTCTGTTGCCGGGACCTGAAATTGTAATTGTTGGGAACTAAGGGAGAAGAAGCTTTGTGCGAAGATTCAATTGGAAACTATGGAAGCTCTGTGCGTAGATCTCTTTCCCTAGTGCACAACTTTTTACTCGACTCGTGAAGCTTTGTGCCAAGAAAGGAAGGACGGATATGAAGAAAAGAAGCAAGATATAAATGCTTTGTGCTCTAAGAAAGGTAAAAGTGGAATTTTATGGAGAAAAGAGGTCATATATGAAGAAAAGAGGTAAGATCTGTAAGCTATGTGATCTAATAAAGGTAAGAATAGTTAAAAGTTCTTAGATCTGGAATCTTTGTGCTCTGTAGAAGTAAGATAAGTGGAAATTTTTGTTTCTAGAGAATGGATCTAGGTATGTTTGATAGATTATGTCCTAGCTTAAAAACTAGGGAATTAATAGATGAAAGAAAGTTTGATATGAATAGATATGATAAGCATAATGATATATATGGTATACCTATGCATAGAAATAATGTCTGGACTAACAAATGGATGCAAGATCCTAGAAAGAATTTTTTGCAGGTTAGCTACCATGATCCTAGTGCACAGTACGAAAAAGGCTGGGGATCATTTAAAAGAAAGATAGGATTAATCCTATGTTACATTTGCAGAAAACCAGGCCATTTAGCTAAGGAATGCGCTGGTGGAAGACCTAGTTGTCTCTATTGCAAAGCTATGGACCATGAAGTGTTGGATTGCCCTAGAATGATTTCTAAGCTTGAGAGAATTAATTTGAATCAAGAAAACCCTAAGGTAGATTCAAAAATAACAAAACCCCAGAAATAATCAGAGAAGATATTACTATAGATGAAAGGCACCTTGAATGACCATCGAAATATGAGGTTATCAGAGATATTTAAAGAAAAGGAATGCATCGAGGCAAGAATAGGAGACTTCGACATTGACTGTGTTCTAGATGAAGACACGCAAATGAATATTATGACAGAGAGGACTTGGGAAATAATAGGGAGGCCTGGTATGATTCCTTCGTTAAAAGGAATAGGGTTATTCAGAGGGAAACTGGTAAACCTATGTGGAAAGCTCAATCATATATCTATGAATGTCAATGGAACTTCGACAGAAGAAGATTTTGAGATTATAAAATTTATTGAGGACAACACCTCATTTACAATGTTACTTGTAAAACCTTGGATTGAAAGAGATCAAGCCAGAAATAAGGAAGAAGAAGAGGTTTTAGAACAATAGAGACAAGAGTTAAAAGATTTCATGACTAGAAGGATCGCACAATTGATTGAAGAATAGGAGAATAGATCAAATATACTTAGCACTAGAAACCCAGATGTCGAACCTATAAGAATGTCAGAAAACTCATAGACGAATAAAGTACCTATCTTAGGTAAAGAACAGGTATTACCCCTAAGTCCTAGGAGAGAAAATCAACAACGCGAAGTTACTATGTCTAAGGAAAATAAGAATCAAAATGAGAAAATAACCACTAAGACGAAGCTCATTGGAAAGAAGGATAGAAAGCTGGTTAAGAATAAGGCTAAGATTGAAAAGTTATAGTAAGTTCCAAAGGCTACCTGGCAGAAAGAAACTTTGCAAAACTGGAGCTTCGTTGGGATATCATAACAGCGACACAGGGCACTTTGCCATGGCGAAGAAATATAGTTGTCGGAGGCCGATATATCGATTCGATTGTCGCTCCGAATGGATCGAAAAGCATTGATGGATCACCACCATCCCATTGGACCGCGCCATAATGGACAGAACATGAATTAATGAGGCTCATACCCGTTGCAAAGAAAACCATTGCCAAGATCGCCTATATATCTCATCACGCCATGCCCGAAGAACACTTTTACCAACTAATCATTTGAAGCTAGAAGACTAGCAAGTGTATACAGTGATCATCATGCCCTTCTTGTTCAGTCTTGTGTAGTGTTTAAGATCATTGTGACCCCAATTATTTATCCCAAGCGCATATGTCCGACGAGCTCACCGCAGTCAAAGAATCTGTAACAAAAGTTTTTTTTTATTTAATGACTGAGAGAGTCATGATAGAAATAGGAGTATCCATAGGTGTTCAAGCATCATCGATGAGAGGAATGGCAGCCTCTCCATCCACTGCTCAAGCTGGACCATCCTGACAAACCGATGAGAAGCGTACTAAACACAAAGACGATATCATGAATGTCAAACTGATTTCGAGTATTCTACCTACCTACCTACCCCCTCTAAGTGGTTCCATCAACCGAGATAGTGTGCCCAAAGATTTTGATTATGCTTTGGTCACAGCGTACCTCTCAAAATGGATACGCGCATTTCGAGCTGACCAGGATAATCTCGCAGCATTGAAGTTCAGTGACTTCAAACTTGGCGACAGGAAGGATTACAGCATGCTCGCCCCACAGAAGTATCTAACCAAAAATAAAGGCAAAAATTCAAAGATAATCCTGCAGTCATGGACCCAGAACCTCACGCAGTCTACACTACTCATTGTGATGAAGATCCCACACTTCGGAAAACACCAGGAAGTGAATACATGCGACAATTTGTTTCTTTCCTGATACCATGGAGGATACTTATGGTTGAACCACCACATCATTGTGGATCCGACCTTGATCAATCGGATCACAGGGCTGAGCATGCAGGGCCCTGACCCACAGGAATTTTACCTTGGAAAGACCTCAGACCGAGAATTAGCGTAGAGAATCAATGGCGATGTCGAGAAGGAAATGTGAGGTTGCAAGGTAGCCTCTATCCAAAGTGGCGCAGTGTGCCTTGCATGTCAGTTGATCGCAGGCAAGTTAGTTCACAAGAACCGACCCACCCAAGTAACTGGATTCATAGTTGATCTCCCAGGGAAGTGTGCAGAAGTACTTCAGATGAATTGGGAAAAGTACTTGGTAAACCAACTGGAACTGGACTATAGGGAAGCACAAGACCAAGGGTATGAGTTCCATTTTAGCTGGCTCCTCATACTGATCACATTCATTGCATAGGAAATGTCGGAAGGTGTGACCTTCCTGGACATAGAACCCTTTGAACCTTTGTCTACGAAGTTCAGTACTCTGTGGTACTCGAATAATATGAACAAGTAGTGGAAATCTAATGTTGTATTCCATACTTACTTGAAACAATTGAACATCGCCATCTAGTCTGAGCCTCAGATGACCTTGAATACCCTACAAAGGTTTCATCCCTTAATGAAGTTCAGCGCAGACTACCACTTCATTTATATAATAGTGCGTGATGATGAGCACAAGGAATAGTTGCATTCGTATTAAAAGTTTACCGAGGAAGATCTTGAAGATATCACCAAGGACTGGTCAATAGACCTTCTCATTCCAGCGAACCTCGCAGAACTGTCTGATATTGATAGCCTAGAAACTGTGTCGGATACACCAGGACCAAGCAAGACAAAGAAGCCTGAAGAGGTTCATGATGTAGATAGTTCATCTGTAAGGACTACCTCTATCACACCAGACGAAGGGGGTGATGGCGAAGAGATGGAAGGTGTAGAAATTGAACAAAAGAAAGGCAAAGCACCACCGCCTAGGGATGAAGAGGACTCATCGAAGAAAAGGAAGGTTTTTCCTCTGAAATCTTCCTCTCGGAAGAAACCGAGAACCCCTGTAAGAAAGATGTAGACTACCCTCACATTGGATGATTTTAATTTCATCATTGCAGCTGTGAATGATGCTTCATAGGAGATACTAAAGAAACAGGAGGCAAAGCAAGAGAAGATGTATAATCATATCGATATTGAACTCCAAGGAGTGCAACAGGCACTCCAGTATAGCTGTGTAGTCTCCAATGTGCCTCTGACAGCAGGAATAGTAGAACCAGGAGATGAGCTATCTCAACTCCACTGGATTGCTAATATGGTCTAAACTTGCCTTCGACGAGCTCAATAAGACACAACGCAATCCACCTAGGCTTTGACACAAGTACAGAGTGCACTTGTAGAGCAACAGAGTAAGGAATAACGGGAAAATCTTTCTCTGCAAGAGAAGTGGGATGAGGAAAAATCACAGTTATAGCATAGCCAGGAGGAGTTGGTCACAGAACAACTAGAAGTAAAGTAATAGGTCAACAAAGCACTTCTCTTTGTAACCATCATAGAAGTCAGAACTGAAGAATGAATTCCATAGAAGGTGGCACAGCTTGAATAAGTGATCCAGAAGATTTAGCAGCGCATCACAGATCTTGAGCTCCATGTTGTGCCCGAGACACCTCAAGATATAAGAGGCCTACAAGAGGCAACTTCCTGCAGTGCAGTTGGCAGATTAAAATCCATTTCTTTGGAATGCAAGCAGTTGAGATCTAGGATAGCTCACACTTATGAGAACCTCATGAAGAATCTAGAGTTGCAGGCATTGGAGGCGCAGCTCCAAGAAGAAAAATAGTATGCAGATACATTATAGGCACAACTAAAGGCCTTGTCACTAGTTGAAAGAATTAAGAGGTTTCACGAGAAACAAACCGCCCAGCAATAGATCTACGCGATCCAAAGTAAGGTGATGGAAGTCTCTCAATGACTTCAACCAGTGCAAGAGAAGGCATGTCAACTTTTGTTGGCACAGGAGTAGACCCAGGGTTCACTCCTAGAGTGCACCAACAAGCCCTAGCTACTGGCCCTTTCGGCAACACCTGCGAAGAAGATGCAGTCTCACCCGAAGCAGCGATGAGGGGGTTGCAGGACAGAGATGTCTACAACTAGGGAATATCAATTGGATCTTGCATAACAACAATCACAGTATTCATATATCACTTATCAACGAGATATACTCTACACATATATAGGTCTTGATCTAACACAGTAATGCAAATAATAATATAAGACTAATAGAGATCAAAGCATTAATCATTCACACAACACAAGAGATATGTGGTTCACCCTCTCTCTAGGGCTACATCCATAGAACTGTGCTTATGATATATTAAGATAAAGCTTACAGTTTTGATATGCGCTCTTGGCTAGTAGATCCTCTCTCTCCTTCTGTCTTTCTCTCCCCCTTCTTGCGCAACCAGCAACAGGATCTGATCTTCGCACCCAGCTAAATATCTTACAATACCAGAAGGCTTCAACACTTCTCTCTCTCAATACAATGACCTCTCACCAAAACAATAGAGATAAATCAATAACAATATCATAATCCCCGACCCATGTCCTCTTGACCTTTATTTATACATTCCAATACCTCACTGACAGCCTTAGGACGAAACCTAGGTGTCAAAACCCTAGGTGTCTAAGACCCTAGGTCAACTTCATCCACTTTTTCTGGACTTCGCCAGCCTGTCTTTCCTTCCTTCTCGTGTGGTGCTCCAAAGAATCCAATGGTGGATTTTTCCACTTCTCGAGTCATCCTCGGTCCATATTCCTTGTTGATCTATCATCCTTGATCTCCTCATCCAATGGCTATATTTTCTGCACTTCACTCCATCATTTCTGCTCTTTCACTCACTTTGACCCAGTGACAGTCACGGTGTCTCTTGTGAAGTTCTCTTTTTACCTTTTCTTCCTTTTTCTTCATTTCCTTTCATAACCAAGGGCCAACAGGCCCCCAACACTCACCTGTGACTCGTCCCGAGGCACTTCAGGTCTGCTCCTTTTGTTTTACTTTGAATTTGGACTGCATAGTGCATCCTTTTCTTTATGCTTTATGCCTCCTTCCTATCCTTGTGCAGACTATCTTTTATGTGTTTGGTACCCAGTTTCAACTGCACCTGGTACCTAAACCATGTTCCTCATGCTTTTACCTAGAGTTGTGAGGCAGTTGGTTGTCATAGTACAACTTCAGCTAACTCACATTCACCAATCCTTCTTTCCATTCTCCATTCAACGTCTTCAGCTGCGCAGCTCCTCCTTCTATGACGTAGGAAATCTCATATGGTCCAAGCCAATGCATTCTAAACTTCTGAGGGTGTTTGATAAAATTATTGTCATATACCAGTACTAAATCACCTTGCCTGAATATCTTTTTCTTGATGTGTCTGTCGTGGTAGGCCTTTTCTCGTTCCTTATAAACTTGTTGATGGAAGCCTGCAATGAATCTATCTTCTTCTAGTTCGAATCACTGTGCTAATATAACCCATGTCTGTAAATGTAGCAATTCTGAAGCTCAGTACCAAGTACTCCATCGGGACAAAAGCTTCAAGACCATAAACCAACTTGAAAGGGGTCTACATTGTTAATTTCTTGCAAGTGGTTCTATAAGCCCAGAGTATTGTTGGTACTCTTAAATCTTAGTCATCTATGTTCACACTGCAAATCTTTGTCATTGTTGTCTCCAAGATTTTGTTGAATGCTTCAACCGTTCCATTTGCTTTTGGATGGTAAGGTGTACTCTTATGATGGTGGACTGCAAATTCTCCAGTCAGAGCTTAAACTATCTTATTGATGAAGTGTATACCTTGATCACTCATAAGGACCTTAGGGCATCCAAACCTAGTTATTATGTCATAAAATATAAAATGTGTAGTTGTAGTTGCAGTACAATCCTTGACTGCTCTTTCTTTGGCCCATCTAGTTAGGTATTATGTCGCAGTGATAATATACCTTGCTCCTGTGCGCTTTCTTGGTGGTTTTATAGGTCCCACGAATTCAATGGCCCATTTTTCAAATGCTTGTAGGGTCATCTGTGGTTCTAATGGAATCTCATCTCTTCGGGATGGTTTTCCAACTCCCTGGCATACATCGCATTCTCTGGTATATTCTTTAGCATCTCTGTGTAACATAGGCCACCAAAGGCCAGCTCGCAGAACCTTCTGCGCAGTTTCTTTCCCTGTGTAATGTCCTCCTGTGATGCCTTCATGAGATGCTGTGAGGATCATCAAGCACTCTATTTCCATACCGCATCTTCTTAGTAACTCATCATGTCCCATTTTATATAGCTGACCAGCTATCAGTGAAAAATCTGCAACGCGCACCACTAGTTGTTTTTTCTGGGAGATTGTATACTCACTCGGAGCCATTCCTGTTGACAGGAACTAGTCTATGTCTATGAATTGGTCATCAACCTTTATAATGGAAATAAGTTGTGCATTCGGTAATGTATCCTCCAAAATGGTAGGTTCTTCGCCATGTTCCAACCTCGACAGATGGTCTAAGCCCTTGTTCATTTTTCCTGGCTTAACTATGATCTCAAAATCATACTCCTGAAACAGCAGAAGCCATCTGTAGATTCACCCCCCAACACTGGCTTGTTGACTAGGTACTTCAATGCAGAGTGATCAATGAACATTTTAAAGTTTCCTCCCAACAAGTAGTGGCGAAATTTTTGCAACACATACACCATGGCTAGTCCCTCTCTCTATGTAGTGGTGTAATTAACTTCAACTATGGACAGCTTCCTGCTGGCAAATGATAATGGATGATCAATGTCCCCTTCTCTAGGTTGTGCCAGTATTTCTCCTAATGCAATGGAAGATGCATCAACATGCACATGAAATTCCTTGCTCCAGTCTGGAAAGACTAGAATAGGCGCAGTCACCATCTTTTGTTTCAGTGTGTCGAAACTCTACTGGCATTCTTCTGTCCAACCAAACTAATAGTCTTTATTTAATAACTTCTCCATTGGCACAGTAATATGAGAATATCGTTTGATAAATTTCTTGTAATAGCCAATATGTCCTAGCGCAATGTGTAGTTGTTTGACTGAAGTAGGTGGTGGAAAATAAACTATAATTGCAATCTTGGATGGATCCACCAACAATCCTTTCTTGCATACAATTTGACCTAATAATACTCCAAATGATGAGAATAAGATGCAATTCTTCAAATTCAAAGCAATTTGACACCACCTTCATTTATCCAACATTAGCTTTAGACATTCAATATGATTTTTCAACAAACTAAAAGCAGTCCAGTCATCAAGGTATGCTTCTAAAAACTTATGAAAAAATTCTTTGAACGCTTCAACCACCACTCTGGAAAACATGGTTGGGGCATTCTTCAATCCAAATGGAATTACTATATATTGGTAGGATCCCCACTCTATGGAAAACGTATTCTTATGGAGGTCTTCATTGGTGATGCGGATCTGATGGTATCCTGAAAACCCATCTGTAAAAGAATATACTTCTTGGCCTCCCAAATTATCCAACACTTCGTCTATGAATTGTGTAGGGAAAGGATCATGTAGACAAGCATCATTCAACTTTCTGAGATCTACACAAATCATGATCTCACCTGTCTTCTTATCTTGCACTACCATGGGGCTAATCCACTCCGACTCCTATATAGGTTCAATAATCCCTACTTCCAGCATTCTGTCGAGCTCAATCTTCACTTTTTCCTTATATTTTAGGTTCAATATATAGGGTCTTTTCTTGACTGGCTTTGCATCTAGTTTCAAAGTTATTCTCATCTCTCCCATAGGTCCTTTGATACCCTTCATATCAATGAACTTGTTCAGAAACAAGTCCTTATACTCATGCAATAATTTTGTGATTTTGTCAATGGTAGCAGCGTCCTAGTAATCTCTGACATTGGCAAGCTTTGGTGTCTCCTTTGTCCCAATATTGAATTTCTTTATATTTATTGGTTGTCCAATGAATGGAAGTTCAACTCCTGGTCCTTCCACATCTCTTTGGCCTTATGTTTCTACGATATTCACCTTCCTTGGATCATCATCTTCGTCGGTATTAATGTTGTAGAAGATTTGCAGTTTCTGGAGGGGCGCAATCCATTCATCCTCTTCTTGCTCCAAAGGGAGGCCAGATGCCTCCTTAAATAATTTATGTCTCACCATATGTAGTGCTTGATCTACTAAAGGAAATTCACTTTCAAACAAAAAGGTGGTTATAAAATTATGGATCATGCCTTCCCATTCTGAAGTCACGAGGCACAACTCTGCTTGAAGGTACCAGTTAATCGGGGTGGTATCCAGCATATTGACAAATCTGTGTACCCATTGTTCTCTAGGAACATCACCCCAGGCCTCTTCACAGCTATGTAGGTGGTCCTTTGGGCAGCTTTGACCTATGTATCTTACTTCACAGCTTCCTACTTGTGCTGAAAATCGTGTTGTCATCAAAGTTCGATATTGTGTCCAGTCTGTGATGTTTCCCTTGTACATTCCCCACCATATTGCTAGTGTGACTTTCATGGCCTCATCCATTGCCAACAACCTCTATTGTGTTGGTACACTTGTCTCAAATTTTGATAAGAATTTCTCTAAAGGGTTCAGCCCATCAAATGTGGGTAGATTACTCACTATTGTGCCAATCCAACGAACTTCTCTCGTTAGCCTAGCACATATTCTTGTAGATACTTCGTACATCTGGTTCTTCCATTTCTCTAGTGCTTATTCTGAGTTGGATGAACATGTGATGTCACTTCTCCAGCTCAAATTCCCATCAGTTGTAAGGTTGATGTAATCATGTTGTCTGGCTGTTAATTTGTAGATGTTTTCCAATTCAAATGCATGGTCTTCTTCTTTGATAGGATTTGTATATCGTGGACCCTCATCTCGATCTAAAGGTGCAATGACCCTAAGGCTAGCTTTCTCAAATTTCATGTGTATTTTCTTTAGATCAACCATAGTGTAATTTTCAAAGGCCCAATCAATTCCTAACAATGCAGGATAAGGGCAGCTATCATCAACAATTTAAATTATCTCAAAGTCTTCAAAGGTTCTTACTCCATCGATGTCGACTGGGACATGCTCTAATCGTCCAAATGGGCTGAAAGCTTTCTGATTAGCCATGCAAATCCTAATAGGGGAATATATCAGCTTGGCTTTTCCCATCAATGCCCAAGTCTACTTCGTCATGACATTGACCTCGGACCCTAAGTCGAGGACCACATAGTCTATCTCATACTCTCCTATCTAAGCATTAAAGTGTAATTCTTTATTTGTCCTTCTCCTTTTTCCAATTTGGTGCATCGCCCTATTTAGTAAGGGGTCTATCTTTCCTAGCTCATACTGCTTGATTAAATATTGTAATTCATGTACAATGCCTTTAGCTTGAATCAACTTAACACAAGTGCACAAAAATTCCACGAGTTTGCTTACCTCTTTCCCTTTTGTTGGTGATGCAGATGAAACAAATGGCCAAGGCATGCCATATTCTTTGATTTCTAGTTGTCTCTTTGATGAAGATCCTTGACCTCTTTTGAACTCTTTTCTTGCCTCCTCGAATATCTGTCTTTCTTTCTTAGCATCGAACATTGGGATCTTTTCTGTAGCTTTCATGACTCCGTAGTCATTTTCAATCTTTCCTTGGGCTGCTATGTCTTCTCATGTGGTAGCGCCTCCTCGAGTGATAACAGTGACTCTAGGGTCTGCTCCACGAGGTTCAGCATATATAAGTTGTACTTGTGGGTTCTGCTGAGGTCCTCGTCTTTCCTAAAGTTTAGCTAGCAGCACAGGGCATTCCTCTATGACATACTCAAAGGAGTTACAGTAAGTACAGGTTGTGAAAGGATTCTAACAATCCCTTGCTAAATGTCTTGGTTGCACATATTTGTAACAGATTATGTTTCCTCAGCCTCAGCCCATACCTCCTCCTCCTTCTCCTCCTCTGTATCGACCGTGAGGAGTGAAGTTTCCTCTCCCTATAGAATTATACTATGGAGTGTTTCCTTCTTGTTGTACTTCGCCTTGAATCTTGTATATGTCTCTCGACCTTTCATGCATGATATCATAAGCTCTACAATCTTGATCATCGTGCCCCACTGATTTACAGAATGTACAATACAAGTTTGTGGGTGTCTGAACATATTTCTGCATGTAGTAGCACTCACCTGGGTGATGCCTATTTCTGCATACATCGCACCAGGGTAGGTTAACTTGCTTCAAGTGGCTCAATGCCCCTGAGGCCAAGTACTCATGAAACAAGGGACATTGTTCCTTATCATGGCCTTCATATCTACATCTTACACACCAGATATCTTCCCTTTTGTCCTTTCCCTTATCTTTCTTCATATCCTTGACCTATAAAGAAAAACTAGTTAGCTGGCTCATGATCTGGCTAATGCCTAAGCTAGATTCTCCCATTGGTGTTGATTCAAGATTCATGGTGATCTCCAAAGCTTCTGCATGTGCTGCAATATTCTACTACATCAGAGGGACTCTTATGTGTGGTAACAATGTAGCAATGAACCATTCTTTGTTCTGTTCATAGGGGATCTGAAAAGTTAGTCGGCCTGTCAGGGTCTTGAATCTTCGGTCGAACTCCCAAACAGGTTCTGCTACCCTTTGTTTAATCTATTTTAGTTCTGTAATACATTGTGACTCTGAATTAGGTTTTTTAAAATCTGCAATCAACGCATTCTTGATCTCATTTAGGGGCTTAGGATGTGCTAGTCCTTGGATAAGTTTCATGTACCAGCTCAATGCACGGTCCCTTAGCGTAGTGTTGAACTAGGTTCTCTTGATGGCTTCATCGATGATACTTTTAATATTCCATATGGCTTCACACAGAAACCAATGTTGATCTAGATCTTCAGATCCATTTCTTCTAAAGATAGGGAGTCTCATTTCATCTTCCATAGAGATGACTAGGCTTCTTGTCTGAGTAGATGTTGAGATACTAGTAACAGTACTCTGAATATTCTGGTGGTTCTGACTATTCTAACTACTAAGTATTGTTGGGACAACAGGAGGATTAACGTTACTTACTTCAGTATTCCATGCAGTTCCTAAGTTTTCTGGCTCACTTTGGCACAGTTCTTCAGCTTCCCCTTCTGTTGTTCTAGTGGGTTCTGGTTGCTCTTCGTTGGTCAGATATACCCCTTCTCCACTGTAGAAACCCTCTTCTCCATATTTTTGCTTAAACAAGTTCTCAAGGTGAACCTCTCAAAATACTTTTCCACTATGCGTATGTCCTACTTCTGTGTCGCTATCACTATCCAAGATCTTGAACATTATCCTTTTCTGGTTCGACCAATCTACTATATCTTCAAGATGTGGTTTTCATGCAAGATCATCTTGATTATTAGCTTTAGAAGGTGAAAAAAATTTCCTCTGGGTCCTTTGAAAAAGTATCTCTTGGCTTGACTATACGATTATGTTCTATCAACAAAAAACTCGGTGATATACCCTCCAATGGTACTATCAAACCAATGATCTACTTCTCTGGATACAACATTGTCAATTCTCTTGACCTTCTGGATCAACGTCGGTGTCCAAACCATAGGAGGTCTATATCTGATCTCAAATTGTGTGTCAGCTAACCTAGCCAACCACTCTTGTATCTCCTGATGGATTCCCCCAAAGAAGATCTCGTGAATGTCAGTGAAGATGTATCTTTGCAGCCAATCTTCAGTACTCAATTTAGGGTTCTTATTCTGGGCTTCATCGAAGTCCTTCTCTTGATCCTCTATCCACTTATGAATCTTGGTCTTCGATGGGAACCACCTTGAAATTCCCTTAGTAATATTAAGGTCCCGGCAATGGCACCATTTGTTGGCACAGGGGCAGACCCAAGGTTCAATCCTAGAGTGCACCAACAATCCCTAGCTACTGGCCCTTTCGGCAACACCTGTGAAGCAGGTGCAGTCTCACCCGAAGCAACGATGAGGGAGTTGCAGGACAAAGATGTCTACAACCAGGGGAATATCAAGTGGACCTTGCATAACAGCAATCACAGTATTCATATATCACTTATCAGTGAGATCTACTCTGTGCATATATAGATCTTGATCTAACATAGTAATGCAAATAAAAATATAAGACTGACAGAGATCAAATAATTAATCATTCACACAACACAAGATATACGTGGTTCACCCTCTCTCTAGGGCTACATCCACAGAACTGTGCTTATGATATATTAAGATAAATCTTACAGTTATGATACGTTCTCTTGGCCAATAGATCCTCTCTCTCCTTATATCTTTCTCTCCCCCTTCCTATGCACCCAGTAGCAGGATCTGATCTTCACACCCAGCTGAAGATCTTACAATACTAGAAGGCTTCAGCACTTCTCTCTCTTAATACAATGACCTCTCACCACAACAATAGAGCTAAATCAATAGCAATATCATAATCCCCAACCCAGGTCCTCTTGACCTTTATTTATACATTCCAATACCTCACCGACAACCTTAGGCTAAAACATAGGTGTCAAAACCCTAATTAACAAAACCCTAGGTGTCTAATACCCTAGGTCAACTTGATCCACTTTTTTTGGACTTCGCCGGCCTATCTTTCCTTCCTTCTCATGCGGTGCTCCAAAGCATCCAATGGTGGATTTTTCCACTTCCTGAGTTGTCCTCGATCCATATTCCTTGTTGATCTATCATCCTTAATCTCCTCATCCAACCGATTTATTTTTCACACTTCGATCCATCTTTTTTTCTATTTCTCTCACTTTGACCCAGTGACAGTCATTGTGTCTCCCGCGAAGTTCACTTTTTACCTTTTCTTCCTTGTTCTCTGTTTCCTTTAATAACCAAGGGGAAACAACTGTTCACTGAAGTTGAAATTCAAGGAGAAGAGATTGAATAGGTTTTCATCACCACAGAAGAACGCGTGGAAGGTCCAGTAAACAATGCAGTGATCTAAGACCTCACTAAGCAAGAGGTTGTAGTAATGCAGTAGGTTGAAGTAGATCGAGCCAAGCTCGAGGCATTCGAGGTAGAATGGCTTAGACCAGAGTGACTATGGATGAGTCATAAATGAGTGTTGGAGGCATGTTGGCCCTTGACCAAGTTTTTGGATCATCTTGGTCATGTGACCTATTTTGAGACTTCAACACCATGTCGAAGGAAGAGAGAAAGATGAAGCAGAGATCAAGGGATCTTGACCCACTTTCGGGGCCCCTTTTGGATTTTTGGGAATATGTAATGGGAAAGGGATGTCGACCCGTGGGTTTACCCACACTTAGGCCTACTTTTGTAAAGTATAAATAGATATCTAGGCATCTATTAGAGAGAAGTGTATGTAATGTAAGCTAAGTGATAATAGACTTTGTAAGTGATTTGTGCATGACTGTAAAATTCTTGCAGAACTAAGTGAAAGTTGTTGTAATAATATATAGAAGGCTTTGTGTTGTAGCGCAAGGAAGAAGGATCTAGCGAGCTGCACAGATATTTTGTCTTATGCGAAGAAGGGTTTTGGTGGCTCTGTGTTGTAACTAATTGAAGACACTAATAAATAAGATGATTTGATGGACATAGCCCCAGCGTGGGGGTGAACCACGTAAATCTGTGTGTTATGCTTTGTGCTTTGACTCAATGTGCTTATCTCTACTTTTGCTAAGTGATTTGATGTATTTAGATAGATCCACTCATTCTTTTTGCTTCTTAGATGTGTGTGAATGTTAGATCTGACATATGTGAGGATGCTTAGTGCTGATCTACTGGATCTGATATGTTTTACTATTGCTAAGTGTTGAAATACCTTAGATCTAAGTGAATGTTGTGATGCTTTTTGCTATATGCGAAGTATAATAAGGGTTGAATATTGATGAATGATTGATGCTAAGTGTTATGTAAGCGATATAATCATAGATCTGTGTCCCAACTAAAGTTGCAGACACCTGAGTCTTGAAAACACCCCTGCCTCTACCTCGAGCGAGACTTCATCTACTTCGCAGGTGTTTCCGAAAGGGTCGGTAGTTAGGGTTTTGTTGGTGCGTTGTTGTAGCATTGAACCTCGGGTCTTCCCCTGTGCCAACAAAGAGATCTCACAAAAAACACACAGCTCAGTAGCAGATTCATATGCTTCAAAGAAAAGTGATGGAAGTCACTCAATGAATCCAACCTGTGCAAGATAAGGCATACCTATTTTTTTCTGATATCGAGAGCCAAGGAGCAAAGCTAGACCAAGTCATCCTCATAGCAGAAAAATGCTTGGAAGGACCAGTAAACAATGCATTGATCCTGGAGTTCACTAAGCGAGAAGCCACATCAAATTATCAAGTCGAAGTATCTTGAGCCAAGCTCAAGGCGTTCAAGGTAGAATTGCTCAGTCCAGAGTGACTCGGGACAAGTTACAGGTGAGTGTTGGGGGCATGTTGGCCCTTGACCAAGTTTTGGGAGTTTCTTGGTCATGTTGAACTATTTTGGGACTTTGACACCCTATCGAAGGAAGAACGCAAGACGAAGCAGAGATCATGGGATCTCTGCCCCTTTTTAGGCTCCTTTTTGGGTTTTTGGGAATATGTAATGGGATTGGGATGTCGACCCATGGGTTTACGCATGTTTAGGTCTATTTTGTATGTATAAATAGAAGGATAGGCAATGTAAGAAAGAGTTGAATAATATATCTGTGTGATGTAGGCTAAGTTCCAAGAGTTGGATCTGTGTGATCAAGGTTTGATGCATTTTGTTTAGACTTGCAGAGCTCAGTGAAAGTCCTTGTGTGAGACTATAGAAGGCATTGTGCTATAACGCAAGGAAGAAGAATCTAGCAAGCTACGTAGATCTGTTGTCCTGTGTACAGTAGGGTTTTGGCGGTTCTATGCTTGTAACTAATTGAATATGCTAATAAAGAAGAAGAGTTGGTGGAGGTAGCCCCACGGTGGGGGTGAACCACGTAAACCTTGTGTTGTCCTACTTTGTGCCTTGTTCTGATGCATTGATGTGTTATTCGCTAAGTGCTTGAGATGACTGGATAGATCTACTTATGCTTAGTGCTAAATATTTGTAGAATATTAGATCTGATATACATGAATATGTTTTGTGCTTGATCAGTTAGATCTGACTTACTTATTGATGTTAAGTGCTTAATACAATAGATTAGTGTGGATACTGCGAAGCCCTATCTTACCAGTGAAGTGGTTATTAATTGTATATTGTGGAACCAACAGTGCTAAGTGATTTATTAAGTGTTATAATCACATATATTTGTCCTAGCTAAGGTTGCAGACACCTAAGTCTTGCAACCACCCCTACCTCTACCTCGAGTGAGACTTCATCTACTTCACGGGTGTTGCCAAAAGGGCCGGTAGTTAGGGTTTTGTTGGTGTGTTGTTGTAGCATTGAAACCTAGGTCTGCCCCTATGCCAATAGTTGAGTTTGTCTGACATTCACACTTGAGATCAGATAACTCAGGTCGATGAACAAATGCTCAATGCAATAGAATAGGTGGCGTAGTCTCAGTAAACATAGCACAGTAACAATGAGTTCTCTTGTTGGCTTGGATACAATTCACGAAAGTGTTCTCGACGCAACAGTCGACGAAAAAACTAGACAATGATGTAATAGATCGCTCCAATGGACAAGAAGCCTTCATCAATGTAGTTTGGTTCGTTATGGCGTGGCCCCAATAGTCCAATGGCAAGATTTTTTATCATAATTGTTGTTCTAACCATTCGGGAATGTCAATATAATGGTTATAATACCTCCAACGGTCATCTCGCTCCACCAATATGAAGTACCAATATGAGCTTCTCTCATATTCCGGCGAAGTTCAAATTCTAGAGATCTTCCTTTTGAGAAGTCTTCTCTAGAATTTCCTATAATTTCTCCAACTTTGCTTTCTTCTTTCTGAGCTTTCTAGCCTTCTTCCTTGTGATCTTTGTCTTGGTATTCCTCTTTCCATTCTGATTCTTATCCCCTCTTGGTATAGTAACTTCATGTGGTTGATGGTTTTTACTAAGGTTCAAGGGAAATACTTCTTCTCTGTCTGGGGTAGGTGCTCTACTCTCTTGTACAAACATGTGTTTCAAGTCTTCTTGTGTTCTTTCAACTTCGATATCCAGATTTCTAGTCCTCAGTAAGTTCAACTGGTTTTCTTGTTATTTAGTAAGTGTGTTATTCTCTTAGCCATGAAGTCTCTTAAGTCTTTCTTTTTCTGTTCTAGAGATTCCCCTTCTTTTCTTCGGGTCTGATCTTTCTCAATCCAAGTTTTTCCTAGTAACATAGAAAATGGGGCGTTGTTTTCAATAAATTTAACAACCTCAAATTCTTCCTCTGTTGAAGTTCCATGAGCACTCATAGAGGTCTAGGTAAGTCTTCCACATAGGGTTATCAACTTTCTTCTAAATAATCCTATTCCTCCCAATGAAGGAATCATAGCAGGCTTTCCTAAAATTTCCCAGCTTCTTTCTGTCATAATATTCACTTGTGTTTCCTCATCTAGAACACAGTCTATGTCGAAGTCTCCTATTCTTGTTTCTATGCACTCTTTTTCTTTGAATATCTCTGATAAGTTGATATCTCTGTGATCATTCAAGATTTCTTTCATTTGTATTAATACAGTCTCTGATTCTTTCTGGGGTTCTGCCATGGTCTTAGTTTCTTGACCTTCCTCGGGTTTTTCTTGTCTCATATTCATTCTTTCAACCTTAGCAATCATTCTAGGGAAATTCAAAACTTCATGTTCCATAGCTTTACAACAAAGACAACTAGGTCTTCTACCAGGGCATTCCTTAGCAAGATGTCCCGGTCTTCTGCAACTGTAACAAAGAGTTAATCCTCTCTTTCTCTTAAATGATCCCCAACCTTTCTTATACTGCACACTAGGATCATAGTAGCTAACCTGCAAAAAATTCTTCCTAGGATCTTGCATCCATTTGTTAGTCCAAACATTATTTCTATGCTTAGGAATAAGATCTACTCATATCAAACCTTCTTTCATCTAGTTGTGCCCTAATTTTTTAGACTAGGAAAAATTTATCAGACATACCTAGATCCATACTTTCGAAACAAAAATTTCCACTTATCTTACCTTTATCAGAGAACAAATATTTCAAATCTTACCTCTTTTGGACAAAACAATTCACTGATCTGACCTCTTTTCTTCAGATCCGATTCCTTTCTTAGCACAGAGTTTCACAAGTCAAGTAGAATACTGCGCACTAAAGCAACATATCTATGCACAGATCTTTCTTTCTTTTCCTCAATTCCCAAAAATCATAGTTTCAAGTCCCGACAATGGAACCATTTGTTGGCACAGGGGAAGACCCAGGGTTCAACGCTTCAGCAGTGCACCAACAAAACCCAAACTACCAGCCCTTTCAGCAACACCTGTGAAGCAGATAAAGTCTCACCTGAGGTAGAGGCAAGGGTGGTTTCAAGACTCAGATGTATGCAACCTAGCTGGGACACAGATCTGTGATTACAAAACCTTAACAGAGCACTTAGCAGTTTTCATTCATTAGTATTTAGCCTTTGTCCACAGCGCAGATAAACCCTAGCTACAGAGCAGCACAATATTCACCCCGATCTAATATATTCAAGCACTAAGCACATCAAAATAGATCATATCTAACATTCATTCATATTACTCAGTACTAATTTATCATATCAGATACATCTAAACATACATTACTACACTAAGAATAATTCATATGAACAATTAAAAAACCATAATGCACAAAGGAACCACAACACAGAATATACATGGTTCACCCCCATCCTGGGGGTACGTCCACCAACTCTTCTTCTCTTTATTGTCTTATGTCAATCATCTACATGCATAGAGCCACAAGATCCTACTCTGCATAGGACAGGATATCTGTGCACACTCTGCCAGATCCTCCTTCCCTGATCTAGGTTACAGCACAAATCCCTCTTACAATCTTCACAAGATTCTTACATCCACTTGCACTTAGCTCTGCAAGTTTTCAACACATCATGCACAAAGCATTTGCAACTATCACTTGCATTTAGCCCAACATACACACATATCTCTAGTGTCATATCACTTAGCATGGCACCCTTGCTTACATCACCTATCTATCTATTTATACATTACAAAAGAGGCCTAAGGATGGGTAAACCCATGGGCCGATATCCCATACCCGTTACATAAACCCTAAACCCAAAAATCCCTAAACAAGGGGCCAAGATCCTATGATCTCCTCTTCGACTTGCGCTTTGACTTCGACATTCTGTTGAAGTCCCAAAATAGGTCAAAACTGACCAAGGATCTCCAAAACTCAGTCAAGGGCCAACAGTGGCTCAACATCTTCAGTTGTATGAACATGATTCCTTTTACCTCCTTTCTTTTCCCTTAATCTCTGAATGAGGGAACAATTCCTAGTAATGTGTCCCATTTTTTGACAACATAAGCATATGATATTTGGGTTATTTCTTTGGCCCTTCTGAAACTTCTTGTATGAGGAGGGTTGTTTCTTGCTCTTTCCTTTCCTAGTGTGTCTAACTATGGCTTGATCATCATTTGTCATCTTCTCTTCTCTTGTTATCATCCTTGCTTCTTCTTGGTTGCAATCTTCCCATATCCTACTGAACTTGGGTAGCTTCCTTCTTGAGAATATCCCTTGAATAAATGCATCCCATGACCTTGGGAGGCCATTCAAGTTGGTCATCACCTTTTCTTCTCCATTCAATGTATCACAAATGGATTCTATTTGTTCCTTTATCTAGTTCACTCTTGAGAAGTAAGAGTGGATGGTTTTTGAATTCTTCATCCTCTCATTCTTTAACTGAGTTCTCAAAGTCATTCTTCAGTTGATGGTGTTGCCTTCAAAAAGTCGAGTTAAGGCATTGTTGACGGGGCGAAAATGACCGTCCATCAACTGAGAGAGTGGAACCGGTCCGAGGTTGTCTAATAACCCAAGCCGTTTGGAATGAACCACCCTGACGGGTTTAGCGGCTCCATTAGCCGATCTAAGGTGCTAAGAAAACAAAAAAGAAATCTAATCTAAACTAACTAATCTAACTAAAACTAAATAAAACAAACTAATAAACTAATCTAAACTACAAATATATCTAATCAAATCAACGAAAAATAATCACAAACTAACCTAGAAATACACTCCAGATTTGCCCTGTGTATGATGACTGTACTAGCAGATCGGAGGAACGAAACTCGTACCGGATAATCCAAAAGCTTCTCATAAACGATAGCTGCAATTCTCTTTATGTTTGTTTACAGGACAAACAAGACATAAAAATCATAACAATTATATGATTTATAAATCTCCACAATTAGGTAAACCTGTTATGCAAAAACTTATACTTAATAATTCAATAGATGAAGAAGAGAAATCTGTCATTCACAAACTGAATCAAGTAATTGCTATGTTTTTAAATACTGGAAGAAATCAGATATGGATCAAATTAATTAAATCATATCACTTTGCAAAATACTAAGATAGCTAAAGTAGTCATTAATCAAATGCAAATTGATAAACATAAACATGAAACAAAAGATTGATATTATGAAAGCGAAAGTTGTAGCAGAACATCAACTTATGTCTCAGTCTGTATTAGATATCCATTATCCTAGTTCTCCCACAAATGAGGATGATCCTTATTACAAAAAATAATAAGTATTTAAAGGTTTTCCACAGGGTAAAACCTCCCTGTGGAAGTTATAAAACTGTTTACATAAATCTGGGAAGATATTCCCAATTTTAACTAAACTAAGTAACTACAATAAAACTAAAACACCCAAATATCTCTTGAACTACCCAACATGTCCCATGCAATTTGAATTTACCTGAAACAGGTCAGAAATAGACAAGTTAGAGAGATATTTTATTAATAAAACGATAAAAACCTAATTCTATAGACTAGCTACAGAATCATGTGATTCTGTAGCTAGTCTAAATAAGATACAGAATCAGCATTGAGATTAATTCAAATATTTTTAAAGGATTAAATTTAATCATCATCCAAGAACTATTTGAAAATGAATCATTTAGTTTGAAATTATTATACCATTCGAGATCAAACAGGATCCACATCATTCAACCAAATACAAAGATAGGAATACTCTGTTTTGATTATTATCATAAGTCGGGTGAACAAAATCATATGGAACAGCATTGTAATTGTTTCTCAACAAATCGAATCCACCAGTTGTAAAATCGTTTTGATATTCAATTGAAATCAAAACAAATCACAAACACTTCGTTATACTTGTCTTACCAACAGGAGAAATAATCGAATCGAACAGGATTATTTTCAAATCATGATAACTGTATAGCAAACGATTTAGGCTGTGAGCGAATTCAAACCATAACTAACTCGTAAATGTCCACAAACAAAATTGTAACAGGATCAATCAAACAGATTTCATTATAGATATCGATCGTTTATCATTGCACAGTGAGCAAACAAGATCGATTTTCCTTTACCAAAATCGTTCCAATCAAATGAATTATAACAGGGTTTGACCAATTCATTTCACAAATTTAAAATCAAACAGAGCATCAATTATAATATGAACTCGAATCATAGGACAAACTATCCAAATCAGAATAAGAGCGAATCGATTAGCTAAGGTTTTTAACATTTTGATAAGAGTGAAGCTGAAAATCTTAATATTTTAACATTTTTATTTTTTTTAGACCTCATCAGAATTTTTAAGAACTGTCCTTTATTTAGATCCAGAGATGTTTTATTTACAAAAACAACTTCCTAAGACAGGGAGACATCTTCTGAGTCATTCCTTTATGGAAAAGGGACAGCGTAAAAAGATAATAGATGATCATGACAAACTTTGCTTAGAGATCGAAATCAGTAAACTTCTTTCAAACAACAAAATTTTCCAACACAGATATCAATTTCAGCAATATATCATTGATGTTTGTACAAATTTTTTAGAAGTTATTTCAGCGAAGAAAATCTCTTTTATCTCAGTGTACAGGTATGTGTATGTTCAAAACACAAACTGATACATTCAAATCAAAATAAAAAAACATAAAGAAAACTAAAACGCAAACAAAAATAAAATATATACATAATATACAAGGGTAGTTATCAAGCAAAGTATCTTTTCAGGGCTTGGCCATTCACCGGATAGGTGTCAAGTTGCCCTTCGAGATTCTGCAGTCGCAAAGAACTAGGACCCAACTTTTCAGCAATTAAAAACGGTCCAAGCCATAAGTTTTGAAATTTAGTGTGCTCACCCTTTCCTTCGTGTGGTTTTTCCCATTTTAAGACGAGATCACCTACTTCAAAATTCCTATCAGAAGCAGAATTAGAATCAAACCAGCTTTTAACCAATTGTTGATGTTGATCTAACTTACGCTTATCTTGGGCTCTTACCTCTTCCAGCTTCATCAAAGCGTTAATTTGGTTTTCTAACAGGGGACAATCCTCTTCTTGGACTTTTTGTGACAACTGAAGCGAAGGAAGAAGATGTGAGGTGGCAGAATTGCTTCTCTGCCATAAACGAGAAAAAAGGGGGAGTTACCTATAGCATATTTTGGCATTACCCTATCATCCCACAGCGCGTTCAGCAACGCATTATGCCATTTTTTGTGATTTTCAACCACAATTCTCTTGATAATTTTAATCAAGTTCTTGTTTGTTGATTCTGCCAATCCGTTGCCCTGGGGGTATTAACTAGCAGAATACTTCAGCTTAATTCCTTTCTCCAAAGCGAACTCGCTCATCTCAAGAGAAGAAAAGTATGAAGCATTTTCAAATACTAGACAGTCAGGGATACCGAAACGAGTGATAATATTCGAGTTTAGAAAGGCGATTACCTGACTGGTGTTGACAGTTCTTAATGCAGCAGCTTCATACCATCGAGTAAAGTAATCTGTGGCTGTCACAATATACTTGTGTTGTTGTGAGGATGGAGGGTTAATTGGACCTATGATATCAAGGCCCCATTGATGGAAAGGAGAATCTACTGAAACGGGTTGCAAGGGAAAGGCTATTTTTTGCAACCGCCCTGATGCTTTCTGACAGATGATACATTTACAACACAAGGCATGGGCATCCCTAAAAAGTGTGGGCTATTAGTAACCGGCTCTTAAAACCTTATGAGTAGGGATGTCACCACCGAAGTGACCACCAGCATCTCCTGCATGCAACTCTAGCAAGACTTTTTCTACTTCGTCTTTCTCGAGACAAAGCATCAGTACGCCGTCAAAATTCTCACGAAACAGTACACCATTAACTAGATGAAAGGAGGCAGACTTTAGCCTTAACTCTCTTCTCTTGACAGGGTCAAGGTGACGGGGTGCTGCCCCATGTTCAAGACAAAACCTAATATCATCGTACCAGGGACTAACAAGGTTTTGTGCGCAACAGATCAAACTTTGATCGCTTTGTCCTAGGTTTGACGTATCATTATCTTCTTGCTGTCCTGTTTCCGAATCAACAACCAACTTACACAACCCTTGGCCTCTCACAATCTAAGCTGGGGTGATTTATAGGTCATACTCCTGCAAGGAGGTGACCCAGTTAGCTCTCTTTTCTCCTAACTCCTTCTGTACTAACAAGTGTTCTAGAATTGTTTGGAGGGCGCATTGCAAACTTTCTATATTTAGGCCTTCGAGGTTTGGGTTAGGTCGGTTGGTAGGAAAAGGATTTCAGAAAGGGGGTTTGTAGGATCCTTTTCTCAAGGAAGCTTCTTCGGTTGACCTTTTTAAGTCTATAACTTGATTCGACAGTTTTTGAACAAATTTAGTTAAGTTTTCCAAATCAGATATTTCAGGTTGTGTTTTACTTTGAGTGGGTTTGGGGAGAATTTCAATCTTCTTTTTGGAAGAAG
Source organism: Picea engelmannii (assembly GCA_009831015.1). NCBI lineage: Eukaryota > Viridiplantae > Streptophyta > Pinopsida > Pinales > Pinaceae > Picea > Picea engelmannii. Next base: position 49,595 of record ML810613.1, on the reverse strand, counting down.
AACTAGTCTCGGTTTCATTTCTAGAAGAGTCTTTAAGACTAAGTATGTCTTTTTCAATCTGGATGGCCTCCTCAAAGGCCTCTAACAACGTGGCTTTCTTGGATCGTTTAACTGAAATAGCTATACTTTGATGCAAAGCTTTACTGTAGTAAGCTATTATAAGACTCTCGGCAGGCATAGAATCTGCAGGGATTCGGTTTTTAAGTGTTAAGAATCCTTGATTAAAGTCTTTAACTTTTTCTTTTGGGATCATTCTTAAGCTTGAAAGGTCCATGACTAGGACTTCTGGAGGTTTACCGTCTCCGAATTTTTCCAAAAAGCATGACTCAAACTTTTCCCAAGACACGATGGTATGGGGTTGTTGGGAAAAGTACCAGGTGGATGCATTAACCTCAAAAGTATAAGGGAACAACCTACAGACAACGTCTTCATGTTTGACATTGTGGAGTCTAATGGCTAGCATAAAATTTTTAATGTGATCTTCAGCGATCTGTTTGGAGTCAGGATCAAACTTGGGAAGCCATTTCTCCGGGTGTTTAGGTAAAGGGTGTTGAGCTTCAGGTACAGCTACAACATCCTGATCAAGCCAGGGTCTAGCAGGATTGTTCTGATTTTCCATTGGGGTAGTGGGTGTGGAAGGCTGAGAAGGTGAATTGCCTTCATCTGACGAGGAATCTCCTCCAGAAGAGGAAGGAGATGATGGAGGTGGTGAAGGAGGTATCCCAGATCCTCCTACAACAGGATTTGAGGTTGGATCTATGGGATTCACAGTGAGGTTAGTGTCACCTAATCGTTCTCTGATATCAGAGAAGTCCAAAGGTTGACCCCACGGATGGCTTCATTGCATAAGAAGAGCTAAGGCACTATGTATTTTAATAAGAGATTGACGGACAATCTCTTGTATGTCACCACCTGTAGGAATAGGGGTTGTTGGCTCAACTGTGATTTGTGGATCGTCGGTTGAAGTAGTTGTTGTTTGAAGGGGAATATTATCGTGTGAATGGTTTATAGTCACTATAGGTGAGTGATTGGGGGGGGGAGGAGTCTTTCAACCTCCTCGTGCCATTAATTAAGTTCAAGCCCTCCTTCTAGCACCATTTATTGGCGGGGCGAAAATGACCGTCCGTCAACTGAGAGAGTGGAACCGGTCCGGGGTTGTCTAATAACCCAAGCCGTTTGGAATGAACCACCCTGACGAGTTTAGCGACTCTGTTAACCGATCTAAGGTCCTAAGAAAACAAAAAAGAAATCTAATTTTAACTAACTAATCTAACTAAAACTAAATAAAACAAACTAATAAACTAATCTAAACTACAAATATATCTAATCAAATCAACGAAAATAATCACAAACTAACCTGGAAATACGCTCCAGATTTGCCCTGTGTATGATGACTGTACTAGCTGATCGGAGGAAGGAAACTCGCACCGGATAATCCAAAAGCTTCTCGTAAATGATAGTTGCAATGCTCTTTAAGTTTGTTTATAGGACAAACAAGACATAAAAATCATAACAATTATATGATTTATAAATCTCCACAATTAGGTAAACCTGTTATGCAAAAACTTATACTTAATAATTCAATTGATGAAGAAGAGAAATCTGTCATTCACAAACTGAATCAAGTAATTGTTATGTTTTTAAATACTGGAAGAAATCAGATATGGATCAAATTAATTAAATCATATCACTTTGCAAAAGACTAAGATAGCTAAAGTAGTCATTAATCAAATGCAAATTGATAAACATAAACATGAAACAAAAGATTGATATTATGAAAGTGAAAGTTGTAGAAGAACATCAACTTTTGTCTCAGTCTGTATTAGATATCCATTATCCTGGTTCTCCCACAAACGAGGATGATCCTTATTACAAAAAATAATAAGTATTTAAAGGTTTTCCACAGGGTAAAACCTCCCTGTGGAAGTTATAAAACTGTTTACATAAATCTGGGAAGATATTCCCAATTTTAACTAAACTAAGTAACTACAATAAAACTAAAACACCCAAATATCTCTTGAACTGCCCAACATGTCCCATGCAATTCGAATTTACCTGAAACAGGTCAGAAATAGACAAGTTAGAGAGATATTTTATTAATAAAACAATAAAAACCTAATTCTATAGACTAGCTACAGAATCATGTGATTCTGTAGCTAGTCTAAATAAGATACAGAATCAACATTGAGATTAATTCAAATATTTTTAAAGGATTAAATTTAATCATCATCCAAGAACTATTTGAAAATGAATCATTTAGTTTGAAATTATTATACCATTCGAGATCAAACAGGATCCACATCATTCAACCGAATACAGAGATAGGAATACTCTATTTCAATTATTATCATAAGTCGGGTGAACAAAATCATATGGAACAACACTGTAATCATTTCTCAACAAATCGAATCCACCAGTTGTAAAATCGTTTTGATATTCAATTGAAATCAAAACAAATCGCAAACACTTCGTTATACTTGTCTTACCAACAGGAGAAATAATCGAATCGAACAGGATTATTTTCAAATCATGATAACTGTATAGAAAACGATTTAGGCTGTGAGCGAATTCAAACCATAACTAACTCGTAACTGTCCACAAACAAAATCGTAATAGGATCAATCAAACAGAATTTGTTATAGATATCGATCGTCTATCATTGCACAGTGAGAAAACAAGATCGATTTCCCTTTACCAAAATCGTTCCAATCAAACGAATTATAACAGGGTTTGACCAATTCATTTCACAAATTTAAAATCAAACAGAGCATCAATTATAATCTGAACTTGACTCATAGGACAAACTTGCCAAATCAGGATAAGAGCGAATCAATTAGCTAAGGTTTTCACATAGTTTTTATGATTCGAATTCATTTCCCAATTCGGGCGCGAATATTATTTGAGCGTATTGTTTTCATCAAACAAACAGAGTCATTTTCCTCAACTTGGAAACAATCAAATATAGAACATCACATGACACAGCATCGTAACAACCAAATTTATTGAAATCATTGACCAATCACAGCATATAACGAAATCACATCTGAGCATGATCGTGTTCTAAACTGAGCATGTATACAAATCAATCCAGTCGAAAACAAACTATCAATTTTTTTAATTCACTCAGGTATACCAACAAATCAGATCCAAACGAAAACCAATCAAATCGAAATGAAAATATATCGGAGTCTAAACTGGGGATGATCAAATCTTATATCCAAAACGAAATTAGATTTACTTTTAATGAAATGAAACAATGTACATGATGCACATATTATAATAAAGCCATTTTAAAATGTAAACAGAGCTATTCGAGAAAAGAATTCAAATCATTATATCAATCTATTCACTCACACAACTAAAACGATATTAAAATCCATACCTGTATAGCGACGAGACGGATTGATTATGCCAATTTGGAGTTGATAATTGGCGTAGCTGATTCAATGTTTTTGAAAAGGATCAAGCATGTTGTCCTCTATTTCTTATCAGCTGCTTGGAGTTGGTGCTTCTGATTGGTCAATAAAGCAACTTGGCTTTCAAGCAACTGGATTTTTGATTGAAGTATGGGAACATCAATGTAATAACGTTCCAACCATAAATTGCATTGGTCACAGGGAGACTGTGTGGGGTTTGAAAGGGCAAGCGAGGGTTTGGTCAAATGGTCAAGAGTTTCACGAGGCAATTTAATACCAGGGTAGCTAGGGTCGTTCTTTAGGCAGGGTGGAAGGTTTGTTATGAAATCGTAAGGTGGTTCGGGACACAAACCCTGCGAGTAAGGGTACTCGCTAGCTAAAAATCGTTCTACATCAGAGTTAGAATCTTCACTTAGGATGATAGGGTTGGACTCGGCAGAAGGTTTCGGTTTGTTTCTGGCCATTCTCAAAATGATCCAAGCATTCCTTTTCCCTTTGGCATTAGCAGTAAGTTTTTCCTTGGGATTTTTTCTTGTAGGCTTCTTAATAGCCTCGGACTTCTCATTTATAGCGTCATGTAAGTCAATAGAAGGGTCGGCCGAGGGTTTAGGCAGTAGGAGATGTAAGGGTATAGGTGACTCAGCCTTGGTTTCAATTACCACAGGTTTGTCAACCTATACAGCGTCTGTGTCCTCAAAGCCATTACAGGCGATGAAATCCCTCCAACTATCACCATGAAAACTCAAATGATAAACCATGATAAGTTTGATAAGTCCATGGTGGAACAGGCTGCTGCCAGCCTTCTGCCTCTTAAACTTTTTCGACATTTTATACGGGCTACGATGAAAGTAGAAAGGAATGTTTAAAGCATACCCTATAAAAATCATCAACAAACATAGGTGGTAGAGGAACACAAGTTCGTATCGACCTTCACAGGTCACGAACTGCTTGACTAGCATTAATAAGTCGTGCCATCGTGGTTTGAGCATAGATATGGGCATACCTTTGTCACAAGAGGTGACTTTGCGCGATACAAACAACAATGTCCATGGCACTTCCTTGACCTTACAATTCTTAAACCAACGTTGTCCTGTGGCAGGTAACCCTGTGGCAAGACTGGTAAATTTCTCATCAATTTCCAACTGTATGTCGCCCACCTTGGCTCTACATCCATCGAAGGTCATGGAAAACTGTCGTGCTACACAGAGATTAAAACCCTCAAATCATTTCACGAAGGTAAGCCATCCGTTGTCCTCCAAATCTTGGCGGGCATTGTCAAACATTAACAAGGCTTGATTGTCGTTTGGCTCGACCCGCACGACTGGTGCCATGGAGCCAGGCACATGGTAAGTCGAGGGTTTGTATCACCAACACACACAGGAGTAGAGCTACCCGAGCTAACAGAAGTGAATGGGAATAATGGATAAGCATAAATGCAAGCATGTGAAGGTGGTGGAGTCTGCCATGCAAAATATTCATTACCCAAGTACAACCTCCGATTTACATAGTTGTTCAATCCATAATAGTAGTTCAACCATCGATTCATGCCCAACTAATGAAATCAACTGTGTATACCAATGCGCGCAAACGTTATGCCATAGTGTTTAAACATACGACATATAAATCAAAACCAAAATCAACTATGCGCCAATGTATCAGCTCATATAATCAAAATTTTAACCAAGGTGCCAAACGGTATTCATATAGTCGACAAGCCAAAAGTTATGAAAAGATTAACATAAGAATTATATCAAAAGACATATATATAAAAAAAAATTAATCATAACCCCTATGAATTTTCATAGAATCAATGATCGGGCAAGTCATATAAAGTGCAAATCCAAATGTTAAATGCCTTACAAACTCAATAAATCAAGTTATACAATCAATCGAAGTATGAGAACCAATTAGAGGACCTTGCCAGTTGTATAATGATCAATGAAAGGTAAGCGCAATAGGCATAATGACGAAAGAGATATTGACAATTCAGATAATGAACAAAATACGACTTCGAAAGGAGAAGTTTTCACGCTTACAGTCGTGAAAAATTAACGAAGACAAATGTGCAAATGTTGCAAAAAATGAAAATGTCGTTTACGATAAAAAATTGATGTTTTTGCAAAACATTGATGTAGGCAGCTTATAAGACGATAGAAAAAAGTGAGTTGGCTGCCAACAATGGTGACGCACTGGTAGAAGTAGTTATCTCTGTCGAAGAAACAAATTCAGATTAGGACAGCAAAGATAATTTCAACTCGAAAATAACAACCAGAAAATCCTACAAACATCGTCATTAACCATATTTTCCAGCAGTGTTTCAAAAGATGAAAACTGATAACAAACTTAAGACCAGCAAGTCACGATATTAAAGATAAAATCTCCAATACTGTTGGCATGGCCACTGCTGCCAGCAGGTGTCCATAGCCTCGACAAGGTTGCCATTTAACCCACTCTGACATTTGTATCCTGCCAAGAAGTTCTAGATCAAAATAAAGGACATTAAAGAGGTTTTTTTTTTTTGCAAATTTTCATATACCCGACATTGCTTCGCTGCCAGCAGGCCTGTTCAGTACCCCAGCGAAGTTGTCTTGGTGCCATGCATGCATTTACCCGCTGCCAGCAGACCTGTTCAGTATCCCGATGGGTTTACAAGCACTTCCCACATCTCTTATTCATAATTTATTTCATTTTGTTTTTTAATAGATATATATTTGAGCGGGGTGACGCTGAAAATCTTGATATTTTAACATATTTTTTTTTTTAGACCTCATCAGAGTTTTTTAGAACTGTCCTTTATTTAGATCCAAAGATGTTTTATTTACAAAAACAACTTCCTAAGACAGGGAGACATCTTCTGATTCATTCATTTACGGAAAAGGGACAGCGTAAAAATATAATAGATGATCATGACAAACTTTGCTTAGAGATCGAAATCAGTAAACTTCTTTCAAACAACAAAATTTTCCAACACAGATATCAATTTCAGCAATATATCATTGATGTTTGTACAAATTTTTTAGAAGTTATTTCAGCGAAGAAAATCTCTTTTATCTCAGTGTACAGGTATGTGTATGTCCAAAACACAAACTGATACATTCAAATCAAAATAAAAAAACATAAAGAAAACTAAAACGTAAACAAAAATAAAATATATACATAATATACAAGGGTAGTTATCAAGCAAAGTATCTTTTCAGGGCTTGGCCATTCACCGGATAGGTGTCAAGCTACCCTTCGAGATTCTGCAATCGAAAATAACTAGGACCCAACTTTTCAGCAATTAAAAACCGTCCAAGCCATAAGTTTTGAAATTTAGTGTGCTCACCCTTTCCTTCGTGTGGTTTGTCCCATTTTAAGATGAGATCGCCTACTTCAAAATTCCTATCCGAAGCAAAATTAGAATAGAACCAGCTTTTAACCAATTGTTGATGTTGATCTAACTTATGCTTAGCTTGGGCTCTTACCTCTTCCAGCTTCATCAAAGCGTTAATTCAGTTTTCTAACGGGGGACAATCTTCTTCTTGGAATTTTTGTGACAACTGAAGCGAAGGAAGAAGAATGTGAGGTGGCAGAATTGCTTCTCTGCCATAAATGAGAAAAAAGGGGGAGTTACCTATAGTAGATTTTGGCATTACCCTATCAGCCCACAACGCGTTCAACAGCGCATTGTGCCAATTTTTGTGATTTTCAACCACAGTTCTCTTGATAATTTTAATCAAGTTCTTGTTTGTTGCTTCTGCCAATCCATTACCCTAGGGGTAGTAACTAGCAGAATACTTCAGCTTAATTCCTTTCTCCAAAGCAAACTCATGCATCTCAAGAGAAGAAAAGTATGAAGCGTTGTCAAATACTAGATAGTCAGGGATACCGAAACGAGTGATAATATTCGAGTTTAGAAAGGCGATTACCTGACTAGTGTTGACAGTTCTTAACGCAGCAGCTTCAGACCATCGAGTAAAGTAATATGTGGTTGTCACAATATACTTGTGTTGTTGTGAGGATGGAGGATTAATTGGACCTATGATATCAAGGCCCCATTGCTGGAAAGGAGAATCTACTGAAACGGGTTGCAAGGGAAAGGCTAGTTTTTGCAACCGCCCTTATGCTTTCTGACAGATGATACATTTACGACACAAGGCATGGGCATCCCTAAAAAGCGTGGGCCAGTAGTAACCAGCTCTTAAAACCTTATGAGCAGTGGTTTCACCACCGAAGTGACCACCAGCATCTCCTGCATGCAACTCTAGCAAGACTTTTTCTGCTTCATCTTTCTCGAGACAGCTCATCAGTACGCCGTCAAAATTCTAACGAAACAGTACACCATTAACTATATGAAAGGAGGCAAACTTTAGCCTTAACTCTCTTCTCTTGGCGGGGTCAAGGTGACGGGGTGCTGCCCCATGTTCAAGACAGAACCTAATATCGTCGTACCAGGGACTAACAAGGTTTTGTGTGCAACAGATCAAACTTTGATCGCTTTGTCCTAGGTTTGACGTATCATTATCTTCTTGTTGTCCTGTTTCCGAATCAACAACCAACCTACACAACCCTTGGCCTCTCACAATCTGAGATGGGGTGATTTCTAAGTCATACTCCTGCAAGGAGGTGACCCAGTTAGCTCTCTTTTCTCCTAACTCCTTCTATACTAACAAGTTCCTTACGACAAGGTAGGGGACAATGACTTTCGTCCTTGACTTCAAAAGATAGGACCGGAAATGCTTAACTGCTTTGAAAACAGTGTAGGCTTGCCGATCAACCGCTAGATAGTTAAGTTCATCACCTTTGAAAGCAGAGCTCATAAAGGCGATGGGTACTTCGTGGTTCTCGGCATTCTTCTGAGTTAGGACGGCGGCATAGGACCGATCAGAGGCAAAAGTATAGAGTGTAAAATCTTGAGAGAAGTCAAGGCTCATGAGAGACGGAGAGTCTACTATGGCCTTCTTTATGGCATTGAAAGCTTGATTTTCTGTGGGTCCCCAGTGATATTGGATGTCTTTCTTGATCAAGTTTTCTAGAGGCCTGACCATTTCGGAGAAACTGGGGAGGAATCTTCTCACGAAGTTAATCTGGCCTAAGAAAGACTGCATAGATTTTTTGGATGTAGGAGGGGGAAGTTTAGCGATGACATGAGTCCTTTCGAGGTCAATAATCATTCCTTCACTAGACACAATGAAACCTAAGAGTTTACCCTGTTCTACTGCAAAGATGGATTTTTTGGGGTTCAAGGAGATGTCGTATTTATGACATCGTAGCAGAACGGCTCGTAAGTGAGCTAGATGATCATCTTTGTTTTTAGAATAAACAGTCACATCATCTAAGTAAACTAAAATGGACTGATTGATTAAGCCTCGGAAACCAATGTCCATTGCTCTCTGAAAGGTGGCACCAGCATTAATCAATCCAAAGGGAATTTTGCGATAAGCATAAGTGCCCCACGGAGTACGGAAGGTAGTTTTGAGTTGGTCTGGTGGAGACATTAGGACTTGGTTGTATCCAGACAAACCATCTAACAAGGATAGCCTCTCGGAACCAGATACCTATTGAAGGATCTGTTCCATGGGTGGGATAGGATAGTTGTCTTTGTCAGACGCTCTATTGAGGTTTCAGAAATCGATGCAGAGTCGGATTTCCCCGTTTTTCTTCTGAACTGGGACAAGGTTGGACACCCATTGAGTGTGCCTAACAGGAAAAATTATTTTAGCACTTAGGAGTTTATTCAATTCTTTTTGAACAGTCGGTTCTAGTTTAGGGTGCATCTTCCTCAGTTTTTGTTGGAAGGGTAAGGTTTGGGGCTTCATCGGGATGACATGTTGTATGATATTAGGGTCGAAAGTTTTAAGATCATCATATGTCCATGCAAAGACATCCTTAAATTCTTTAAATAATTTAAAAAATGCATCTTTTTCTTATCTAGAACATCCCAAGCCTAGGTTAATGCACTGAGGATTTTCACTAGTTCCTAAGTTCACTTTTTCATAAGACAACGAGGAACTATTAGTTTTACAATTGACCGCCTTTTTAAATTTATCTTCAAAATCATAAAACTTCTCTAATCTAATTACATATTTGGGTATGGAATTTACCATGTTCGACAGAGCTTCAGGATATTTCGGATCAGGTATTACCGTAAAATCATGCAAATTGTCATCGTGCATGCGTTCATCTATCATCGCGCCTTGAAAGGTTTCTTCCATGTGTAGAAAGTTAATGATCTGCTGATCGTCGTCAAATACCCTCCAGTTCGTGATATTGTTAGGAACAGATGGTTGAAACAACATCTCAACGGAGAATGCATCTGGGGACAAGCCTTCTGCAGGAAGAAGTTTAGAGGCTACATTAGCTAATAGATCTGCTTCAGCATTATTTAATCTAGGAATGGAATTTATATTGAAAGCAGAAAATTTATTCATTAAAATCCATACCTCAGACTGGTATCTCTTGAGATGCGGAGAGAGACAGTGGATAGAGTCTCTTACCTGTCTAACCACTATTTCAGACTCGCCAAATACAACCAGGTTTTGAATGTTCATATCCAGAGCTTTTCTGAGACCTTGCAGTAAAGCCTCATATTTTGCAATATTATTAGTGCATTCAAATTCTAGTCTACAAGCCATTAATGTCTTGTTACCTGCTAGATCGATAATGATGCAGCCTGCACCATCTCCTTCTTTAGACTTAGAACTGTCGAAATATAGAGACCAAATTTGATTTCCATCGGGCACATGGGACTATTGTATAGAAGCTGTTGGCTGCATATATGCTACGATCTTGGACTGCTATTCTGGATTGATGATAGGTGAAGCCTCAGCCATGAAATTGCCAAAGAAAGTGTCCATCCCTTCGACTTCGAGTGAATCAGCAGAAGGTGCATATGGTTCATTAGGATCATTCAGATCTGTGACTGTGAACTTAAGGTAGCGCTCACGATTCACTCTGATCTTGTTAGGCTTATCGTTCTCTGGGAGCCATAAGTGAGACCAGTCTGTCGCGAAGTAACCACGTAGCTGCTCTGACCATTCCCTGCTTAAAAATAGACCATACGCTTATGGAATATCCACAACGATTATATCAATAATCTGATGAACCTTAGGGTTAGACGATAATCTAATCAATACATTTTTTAGTTTGCCTATAACTTTAACATTGGTTCGATCAAGTTGTATGATTTTTAAAGTAGATGGTTCCACTTCAGCGTTAATCTTTTGGCAGACAGACCAAGGCATCACATTGGATGATGCCCCTGAGTCTACCATACAGTTATGCATGTTTCTGTTGAAAATTTTGAAAGTTGACAAGAAAGGAGGTACATTTTTGCGAGTACTAAGAGTAGTATCTTGTGGATTTTTACTTGCAGCTACTTTATCTACATTATTTACAGGGACTACAGGAAGGCTTCCTTTATCTTGAGGATCAGGATGATTTTTGGTGGAAGTCTTTTGAGGGATTTTGTTTTGCACAACCTTGTTTCTACTTGAATTACCATTCTTGTCGTTCTCTGAAATATTTTGCAACATTTTTTGAAGCAGAAATGGAAACTTCAATAACTCATAAATAGAAATGTTAGCCCTTAACTTTTTAAGATCTTCAATAACATCATAATCTAAGTTGGGGTTCACATTGATCTGTTTGGTCTCAACTGATTTAGATTGCTTTGGAGGCGAATTTGTAATGTTTTCGGTAGACGGTTTGTTTGTTGTCTTACTCCTAGTATTATAAGGGTGAATTGTCTCGAAATTAGCTTGAAAGATGCTATCCGAGAAGTTTCCAAAGATGTTTGGAGAAGACTCTTCTTATTGAACCGTTTCTTGTTCAACTACCTCCTGAGGGATCTCAGAGGGTATCAAGTTATCTTGGGCTTCTAGAATTGTTTGAAGGGTGCATTGCAAACTTTCTAGATTCAGGCCTTCGGGGTCTGGGTTAGGTCGGTTGGTAGGAAAAGGCTTTCGGAAAGGGGTTTTGTAGGGTCCTTTTCTCGAGGAAGCTTCTTCGGTTGACCTTTTTAATTATATAACTTGACTCGACAGTTTTTGAACAACTTTAGTTAAGTTTTCCAAATCAGAGTTTTCGGTTGTGTTTTACTCTGAGTGGGTTTGGGGAGAATTTCAATCTTCTTTTTGGAAGAAGAACTAGTCTCGGTTTCATTGCTAGAAGAGTCTTTAAGACTAAGTATGTCTTTTTCAATCTGGTTGGCCTCCTCGAAGGCCTCTAACAATGTGGTTTTCTTGGATCGTTTAACCGAAATAGCTATACTTTGATGCAAAGCTTTAGTGTAGTAAGCTATTATAAGACTCTCGGCAGGCATAGAATCTGCAGGGATTTGGTTTTTAAGTGTTAAGAATCTTTGATTAAAGTCTTTAAATTTTTATTTTGGGTTCATTCTTAAGCTTGAAAGGTCCATGACTAGGACTTCTGGAGGTTTACCGTCTCCGAATTTTTCCAAAAAGCATGACTCAAACTTTTCCCAAGACATGATGGTATGGGGTTGTTGGGCAAAGTACGAGGTGGATGCATTTCCCTCAAAAGTATAAGGGAACAACCTACAGACAACGTCTTCATGTTTGACATTGCGGAGTCTAATGGCTAGCATAAATTTTTTAATGTGATCTTCAGCGATCTATTTGGAGTCAGGATCAAACATGGGAAGCCATTTCTTTGGGTGTTTAGGTAAAGGGTGTTGAGCTCTAGGTACATCTACATTATCCTGATCAAGCCAGGGTCTAGCAGGATTGTTCTGATTTTCCATTGGGGTAGTGGGTGTGGAAGGCTGAGAAGGTGAATTGCCTTTGTCTGACAAGGAATCTCATCCAGAAGAGGAAGGAGATGATGGAGGTGGTGAAGGAGGTATCCCAGATCCTCCTACAGCAGGATTTGAGGTTGGATCTGTTGGATTCACAGTGAGGTTAGTGTCACCTAATTGTTCTCTGATATCAGAGAAGTCTAAAGGTTGACCCCACGGACGACATGTTTGCATAAGACGAGCTAAGGCACTATGTGTTTTAATAAGAGATTGACGTACAATCTCTTGTATGTCACCACCTGTAGGATTAGGGGTTGTTGGCTCAACTGTGATCTGTGGATCGTCGGTTGAAGTAGTTTTTGTTTGAAGGCAAATATTATCATGTGAACGGATTCTAGTCACTATAGGTGAGCGATTAGGGGGGGGAGGAGTCTTGCGACTGCCTTGTGCCATTAATTAAGTTCAGGACCTCCTTCTAGCACCATTTACTGGCGGGGTGAAAATGAGCATCCGTCAACTGAGAGAGTGGAACCGGTCCGGGGTTGTCTAATAACCCAAGCCGTTTGGAATGAACCACCCTGACGGGTTTAGCGGCTCCGTTAGCCGATCTAAGGTCCTAAGAAAACAAAAAAGAAATCTAATCTAAACTAACTAATCTAACTAAAACTAAATAAAACAAACTAATAAACTAATCTAAACTACAAATATATCTAATCAATTCAACGAAAATAATCACAAACTAACCTGGAAATACGCTCCAGATTTGCCCTGTGTATGATGACTGTACTAGCAGATCGGAGGAAGGAAACTCGCACCGGATAATCCAAAAGCTTCTCGTAAACGATAGTTACAATGCTCTTTAAGTTTCTTTACAGGACAAACAAGACATAAAAATCATAACAATTATATGATTTATAAATCTCTACAGTTAGGTAAACCTGTTATGCAAAAACTTATACTTAATAATTCAATTGATGAAGAAGAGAAATCTGTCATTCACAAACTGAATCGAGTAATTTCTATGGTTTTAAATACTCGAAGAAATCAGATATGGATCAAATTAATTAAATCATATCACTTTTCAAAAGACTAAGATAGCTAAAGTAGTCATTAATCAAATGCAAATTGATAAACATAAACATGAAACAAAAGATTTATATTATGAAAGCGAAAGTTGTAGCAGAACATCAACTTTTGTCTCAGTTTGTATTAGATATCCATTATCCTGGTTCTCCCACAAATGAGGATGATCCTTATCACAAAAAATAATAAGTATTTAAGGTTTTCCACAAGGTAAAACCTCCCTGTGGAAGTTATAAAACTGTTTACAAAAATCTGGGAAGATATTCCCAATTTTAACTAAACTAAGTAACTACAATAAAACTAAAACACCGAAATATCTCTTGAACTTCCCAACATGTCCCATGCAATTCGAATTTACCTGAAACAGGTCAAAAATAGACAAGTTAGAGAGATATTTTATTAATAAAACAATAAAAACCTAATTCTATAGACTAGCTACAGAATCATGCAATTTTGTAGCTAGTCTAAATAAGATACAGAATCAGCATTGAGATTAATTCAAATCTTTTTAAAGGATTAAATTTAATCATCATCCAAGAACTATTTGAAAATGAATCATTTAGTTTGAAATTATTATACCATTCGAGATCAAACAGGATCCACATCATTCAACCGAATACAGAGATAGGAATACTCTGTTTCGATTATTATCATAAGTCGGGTGAATAAAATCATATGGAACAACACTGTAATCATTTCTCAACAAATCGAATCCACCAGTTGTAAAATCGTTTTGATATTCAATTGAAATCAAAACAAATCGCAAACACTTCGTTATACTTGTCTTACCAATAGGATAAATAATCAAATCGAACAGGATTATTTTCAAATCATGATAACTGTATAGCAAACGATTTAGGCTATGAGAGAATTCAAACCATAACTATCTCGTAACTGTCCACAAACAAAATCGTAACAGGATCAATCAAACAGAGTTTGTTATAGATATCGATCATTTATCATTGCACAGTGAGCAAACAAGATCAATTTTCCTTTACCAAAATCGTTCCAATCAAACGAATTATAACAGGGTTTGACCAATTCATTTCACAAATTTAAAATCAAACAGAGCATCAATTATAATTTGAACTCGACTCATAGGACAAACTTTCCAAATCAGAATAAGAGTGAATTGATTAGCTAAGGTTTTCACATAGTTGTTATGATTCGAATTCATTTCCCAATTCGGGTGTGAATATTATTTGAGCGTATTGTTTTCATCAAAGAAACAGAGTCATTTTCCTCAACTTGGAAACAATCAAATATAGAACATCACATGACACAGCATCGTAACAACCAAATTTACTGAAATCGTTGACCAATCACAGCATATAATGAAATCACATCTGAGCATGATCGTGTTCTAAACTGAGCATGTATACAAATCAATCCAGTGGAAAAAAAAACTATCAATTTTGTTAATTCACTCAGGTATACCAACAAATCAAATCCAAACGAAAACCAATCAAATTGAAATGAAAATATATCAGAGTCTAAACTGGGGATGATCAAATATTATATCCAAAACGAAATTCGATTTACTTTTAGTGAAACGAAACAATGTACATGATGCACATATTATAATAAAGCCATTTTAAAATGTAAACAGAGCTATTCGAGAACAGAATTCAAATCATTATATCAATCTATTCACTCACACAACTAAAACGATATTAAAATCCATACCTGTATAGCGACGAGACGGATTGATTATGCCAATTTGGAGTTGATAACTGTCGTAGCTAATTCAACATTTTTGAAAAGGATCGAGCCTGTTGTCTTATGTTTCTTATCAGCTGCTTGGAGTTGGTGCTTCTAATTGGTCAATAAAGCAACTTGGCTTTCAAGTGACTGGATTTTTGATTGAAGTATGGGAACATCAATGTAATAACGTTCCAACCATAAATTGCATTGGTCACAGGGAGACTGTGTGGGGTTTTAAAGGGCAGGTGAGGGTTTGTTCAAATGATCGAGGGTTTCATGAGGCAATTTAATACCAGGGTAGCTAGGGTCGTTCTTTAGGCAGGGTGGAAGGTTTGTTACGAAATCGTAAGGTGGTTCGGGACACAAACCCTACGAGTAATGGTACTCGCTGGCTAAAAATCGTTCTACATTGGAGTCGGAATCTTCACTTAGGATGATAGGGTTGGACTCGGCAAAAGGTTTCGGTTTTTTTCTGGCCATTCTCAAAATGAGCCGAGCATTCCTTTTCCCTTTGGCATTAGCAGTAAGGTTTTCCTTGGGATTTTTTCTTGTAAGCTTCTTAATAGCCTCGGACTTCTCATTTATAGCATTGTGTAAGTCAATAGAAGGGTCGACCTAGGGTTTAGGCAGTAGGAGATGTAAGGGTACAGGCGGCTCAGCCTTGGTTTCAATTACCACAGGTTTGTCAACCTGTACAGGGTCTGTGTCCTCAAAGCAATTACGGGCGATGAAAGCCCTCCAACTATCACCATGCAAACTCAAATGATAAACCATGATAAGTTTGATAAGTCCATGGTGGAACAAGATGCTGTCAGCCTTCTGCCTCTTAAACTTTTTCGACATTTTATATGGGCTACGATGAAAGTAGAAAGGCATGTTTAAAGCATACCCTATAAAAATCATCAGCAAACACAGGTGGTAGAGGAACACAAGTCCGTATCGACCTTCACAAGTCATGAACTGCTTGACTAGAATTAATAAGTCGTGCCATCGTGGTTTGAGAATAGATATGGGCATACCTCTATCACAAGAGGTGACTTTGTGTGATAGAAACAACAATGTCCATGGCACTTCCTCAACCTTACAATTCTTAAACCGACATTGTCCTGTGGCAGGTAACCCTGTGGAAAGACTGATAAATTTCTCATCAATTTCCAACTGTATGTCACCCACCTTGGCTCTACAGCCATTGAAGGTCATGGAAAACTATCGTGCTACACAGAGATTAAAACCCTCAAATCATTTCATGAAGGTAAGCCATCCGTTGTTCTCCAAATCTTGGCAGGCATTGTCAAACATTAACAAGGCTTGATTGTCGTTTGGCTCGACCCGCACGACTGGTGCCATGGAACTGGGCACATGGTAATCCGAGGGTTTGTATCACCAACACAAACAGGAGCAGAGCTACCCGAGCTAACAGAAGTGAACAGGAATAAGGGATAAGAATAAATGCAAGCATGCGAAGGTGGTGGAGTCCGCCATGCAAAATATTCATTACCCAAGTACAACCGTCGATTTACATAGTTGTTCAATCCATAATAGTAGTTCAACCATCGATTCATGTGCCCAACTAATGAAATCAAATGTGTATACCAATGCATGCAAACATTATTCCATAGTGTTTAAACATCCGACATATAAATCAAAACCAAAATCAACTATGCACCAATGTATCAGCTCATATAATCAAAATTTTAACCAAGGTGCCAAATGGTATTCATATAGTCGACAAGCCAAAAGTTATGAAAAGATTAACATAAGGATTATATCAAAAGACATATATATATATATAATTTAATCATAACCCCTATGCATTTTCATAGAATCAATGGTCAGGCAAGTCATATAAAGTGCAAATCCAAATGCTAAATGCCTTACAAACTCAATAAATCAAGTTATACAATCAATCGAAGTATGAGAACTTATTAGAGGACCTTGCCAGTTGTATAATGATCAATGAAAGGTAAGTGCAATAGGCATAATGACAAAAGAGATATTGACAGTTCAGATAATGATCAAAATACGACTTCGAAAGGAGAAATTTTCATGCTTACAGTCGTGAAAACTTAACGAAGACAAATGTGCAAATGTTGCAAAAAATGAAAATGTCGTTTACGATAAAAAAAATTGATGTTTTTGCAAAACATTGATGTAGGCAGCTTATAAGACGATAGAAAAAAGTGAGTTGGCTGCCAACAGGCATCCATCATTTCTTTTGGAGTGGATAATGAATTTATGTGATGAATAAGATGGTCCTTAATGGCATCTGCAATAATCCTCTTTACTTTAACCATATCCTTCTTGTGCTTTTCTTTAGCCTCATCTCCCTCTAGTTTTGAAACCTCTTCTGTAGTGAACTTCTCTAGATAATGTTCTTCTAGGAGGAGGGATACTCTGTACCTCCAAGATATGAAGTTGTCAGCTCCCTCCAACTTCTCATCAATCGTTGTTCAGGAAGTCATCATGTCCCTAAATCACAAATTTTGGATTATGAAGATCTGATCCAGGGAAAATATGTGCTCCACTAGGGTGCACTTGTTGGTGGTCTTGTCTTGTCTAGAAACCACTCCTATCAAGAAGAACAACTCCTTTTCTCTTCTATATATACAAAATATACTTTATTCATGCCTACTTTGATACCATGTTGGAATTTTATAAGTTACAGTTATCTTATTTAACATTCATTAACAATTGCATGTGAGAGGATCGTTGAAAGATAAACAATCATAGAACACAAGATATATCCTGGGAAACCCTCGTGGGGGAGAAAACCTAGTAACCAATTATTCAGTATAGATTCCTTCAACAAGTACAATGTCACATTATAGATCTACACAAATAGACCAAGACCAAGATACCAAATACCAAGAAACCAAGACCTCATGTGCTAGACCTCCTTTGTTATTCTCCAAATACACAAGAGAAGGTGAATTGTGTGTGTGTACAAATGAGAGGAAATCAACCTCTATTTATACACATAACTTGACTCTCGAAAAGACGCAACCCTAAGAGGGGTCATTTTGAATTTTCAATAAGGATAACAATAAAATAATAATTTCTTTTGAGCCAATTTATACAATAACATTACAATAACCTTCTCGAGGTTTCACCAATACAAAGTATCAAAATATCAACATCAAAATAACCGTTTGTAGTTACATCAAAATAACCTTTCATAGTTACATCAAAATATCAATAGTTACTACTCAGTTGCATCCATGGAGGAACATTGTGACTTGACCCACCGATGTCGATCAATACCACATTAATTGTGTGTATCATGGGGATAGAAAAAGTGGGAGAGGATTCGGCCACCTTGTTCAAAAACAAATCAAGGGAGAAAGATCAATCAAAATCCATGAAGGAGAAGTTTCACACCTTCAGGGGGAAAAGAGAGTTGGATGTCGTGAACATCAATGATAAAGGGGTTTGATTTGCAATGTAGGTGTTAGCCTCCAAATTGTTTCAGAAGCGTCGCAAGGACAAAGTATCGATCATAGTAGTCACAGCCACAGAAAAATGCTTAGAGGGGATCCAAATGAATTGGGCCACCTTCTTGGTGAATCATTTTTTTATAGATTGTATAGATTCCCAGGAGAAAGGAATAGATTTTCATTATGCTTGGCTTCTTATTTTGATTACGATGGTAGGATGGCAGAAACCAAGTTATTACCAACGCATGAGAACATCTGGTATACATAATGTGACCACGCGGTATGCGAACTTATGGCATATGCCAAAAAAAGGAGACAAGATGAAAACAATGTTACATTTTATGTATACTATGACTCAATCAGGTATATCATAGAACATACACTGTGCATCACGGCTGAGACAGTAGAAACCTATCAGGATATTGTGTGATTCAAAGTAGGGATGCACCATGTGTATATTCAATCAAAAAAGGACCTTGCGCGCCATTGGATTCCTACCAACTACAAGTTAACATCAGAGGATGTATGTATGATTGGGAATATGGGTAGAAAACCCCAATAGAAAAAATGGGCCACCAAAAAGAGGAATAAGAACAGGACATAGATGAAGAATAACTATATGAGGTTAAGGGGAATGACCAGAACCATGGCATAGGAAACATGACCGACCCACCAAAAAAACAAACACAGCAGATAGTGCACATGACAGAAAGGAAAATAAAGGACAAGGGGAAGGAACCAGCAGGAGGTGCATGCAAGAAGATGAAAGCACACAAGGTACCCCTAGTGTATAATCTGACCAATGATGAAATGAACCAAATCATCTACCAAGTAAGGGATGTTGCAAAGGAGGCCATCAAGAAATCAACCAAGAGACAAGAAGAAATAAAAAATCAAGTCTAGGAATAGTTAGCACAAGTACAATAGCTCTTGGAAGCAGCTATAATAACACCAGAGCATAGATCGGGTGGACAACCGAACATAATTTCAATAGAGGAAGCACATACTGCCAATCTACCTTTGACTGAGCTAGCAACTGGGCACATAACATTATGAATAGAGAAAGATGCAGTCGAGTTCCCAATGCCCAAACTGTAAGAATAGATGAAGACACTAAGACACTTAAACATATTGGTGTCATGAATGCCTATACACATAAATTACAAAGCTTGAAAATAGGAATTTTACATGAAATTAGGCTCCATGCAGATGAAGCAAACTGGGAAATGACCAAAGTAACGAATGAAAGGGCTCAATTTCAGTAACAGTATGCAACTACACTATAGAAAAAGAGATAAGTTGAAGGAAAAGTGGAAGGATCAGTGAAGGAAAAGAATTAGGTCGAGGAGAGGGCCAAGAAAACTCTAAAGGAAAAGGACAAAGTCAAGATAATGGCACAAAAGACATAGGTGGTTGTCTAGAAGTTGCATAAAGAAATCCCAGAAGTACTGATAGCAGTCAAGGATACTATGGAAGAGTAGGTATTGAAAATTGGAGAAGTCATCAAAGACTTATGCACAAGGGTTGAGGACCTACAATTGCATAGTACACCAAGAACAACATCAGAGGAAAGAGAAGGTGGAGAGAGAACAACGCTGATAGTCATAGACAACATCAAGAAAGTGGAGGAAGAATGTGAAAAACTCTATGAGGAAAGAACGCAAATTTGGACAGACCTGGTAGAAGATCCATAAGTGAAGGTCATGGAAGAAAAATTAAGGGATGTGCAGGAAAAGGCCTAGAAAGATTCAGAAATCATAAACACCCTTTCACTAGTTGAATGAATGATGACCATTTTGGCACAAAGGAAGTCATACGTTGAAGTTGAAAGGATGTGGGATCAGTAGAAGATCCTTCAGTGGCATTTAATACCACTGCAATAAGAATCATTTAAGGTGATAGGAGAACTAGAAACTACGCAAGGAAAGGTGAAACAAGAAGCACATGAAACAGAAGAAAAAATTACGTCACTAACTGCATAGGGTGTAGAAGAAATTGTGGAAACTGAGGTAGCAATAATCAAGGAAGTTGCAAAAGCTAAGGAATCCTACCAAAAGTTCATCCAAGCATGGAGGAGCAAACAACAGGCCTGAGTGGCTCGAGATGAGACACAAGTGAGTTTTGGGGGCCTGTTGGACAGGCATTATGGAAATAATGTTCATGAAAATCCTAAGTATGGAAGATGTGTGCAAAAGAAGAGGAAGACAAGGAAGAATTGGGAGTGCATAGTTGAGGCGCATTCAAGAGTAAAATGTGCAGTAGGAAGAACAAAGAAAAATAATAGAATAGAATAATAAATCAGGGAATAAAGAAAGAGAATAAAGTGGGTGAAAAGGAAGGATAATAGTTCGGCATGCCAAAAGCATAAAGGCACATAAAAGAAGGAATACCAGCTATTGAGAAGGAAAAATCAACATGCGAGCATAAAAGAGGGAGAAATAGCTCAAGCAAAAAGTTAACTTGATTTGTCATGAATTGTAATAGGGTTTTTGGGATGAGAAAAGTAGGTTTTTTGTAATGTTCCCAAGCCAACTTTTTCTCTTGGGAACACTAGCTAACCACTGAATTACTGTTTGTTTGTTTGTGTATGCAGGTTGGCCTCCTAAATTTCAGCCTTAGGGTTATATTGAGTTATTCAGCACAATTTATGAAGATATACTGAATACCATGCAATATATAATCAATACACAAGATATGGAACTCCATAGCATAGATCTGACCTTTTTATTAAGAAAAGAAAGAACATGATACAATATAGAAGCATATCTGGAATAACATTAGATGGCTCCAAGCTAAAATATATGAGCTGCTACAAAATGCTCCCGACAATATCCAATAAGCCTCCTTCCAACTGTTTCCTCAATTCCTTGATAATCTCCTTGAGCTTTCCCACTTTTTCGCTTTAATATCACAACCCTCTTAGCCTTCTTCTTCAGCAATTTGTTTTCTTTCTTTAATTTCCTAATTTGTTTCTGGCTTTTGGCTGATTTTTGTCTATGGGGGATCTCGAGGTCTTCTTCATTTCGGACAGCAGAGGGTTGTCCCTATGTTTCTTCCAAGTGCTCTGGTTGTCCAAGAGGGTCTCATGTTTCAAGAATAAATTCCTCCTATGCTGTGTCATCTTTGTCAGTCAAGGTTCCTAAGTTTCCCAAAACTTGAGCCATTTCTATCTCATAACTCTTAAAAAAGTGTTTTGTCAGGTGCTTTGCTACAGGTTGGGTTTCTCCCTGATTATCCTTTTGTGTTTTCTACTCTACTTGGTCAATGTCTTGAACATTTTCCTGTAAAGGTTGTTCCATGGCATTCTAAAGTTCTTCAGGGTGCTCTGTTGCATCTTGGACTGCTTCTATTGTTTCATGAATTTGTTTGCTTCTCTTCCTTGTCCTAGGGGGGATCTAAGAGAAACCATTGTTCTCTTCTTTCTTTTTGTTACTGCTGTCTGTGAGGTCTGGTCCTCAGTAATTTGAGTAGGTACAGCTTCAATTTCGGTTGGAGGTGGTGAAATTTCTCTTTGGGTGGTGGTCGCCTGCTCCAATTGAACAGGTTATGTTTCAATTTTGGTTTGAGGTGGTGAAATTTCTCTTTGGGTGGTGGTTTCCTACTCCAGTTGTGGAGGTGTATTGACCTCAATGATTTGAACAGGTTCTGTTTCAACTTCAATCTAAGGTGGTAAAATTTCTCTTTGGGTGGTGGTGGCCTGCTCCGGTTGTGGAGGTTTATTGGCCTCAATCAAATTCTCCCAAGTCAAATAAATTTGACTCAATGGTTTATCCACTATCAATTTAACTAGTTTGTGGTGGCTAATAACAGTAACAGGATCTTTGGACTTTTGTGTCCTTAAAGCGACTTCATGTAATACAGTATCTAGGAAGAAAGGAAGGTTAAGTACTAACCATTGCTTCAGAGTTGCCAGCAATTTAAGATGGCGTGGCCGAATTACATCATACCATCCATTGCAGGTGATGTAGTGTTGAACTATCCCCGCCAATTCCTTCCACAGTTCACTGAGGGTACTGGGATTAAGTCCCTTGTTTTTTTTGTCCAATTCTTCCCCCGGTTCTATGAAATATTCCATGGCTTCCCTCAGCTTCGTGTATTTCCTTGTCCATTGGATGCCTGTGGTAGGGAGGTATGTGACCTCTGCTATGATTTCCGAGGTAACTGGTATTCATATACCCTGCACCGTATAGATTTCTCCTTGTAGGTTTTGAAAGAATTCCAGTGTGACATTTGTGTCATCTCCTTGCAAGCAGTTGAAGTATTTGGTCCACCCTAGATGATGTAGGACTTCTCTTGCCTGTTCTGTAACCCGGAGTAATGTCGGCTCTCTGCGCACACTTCTGCCACCCATATATCTGTGAGAAAGAAAGAACGACTATCGTTCCTGTTTACAAATTCGGTTAGACCAGCTATGGAGAAACAAATGCCAGAAATGGAAAATATCAGTAACAGCGAATGTATAAAGACGTGGGTTTTTTATTTATTGCAATCATTACAGCTAGTCGGGAAGTGTGTCGAGCATCCCCCTCATTAACGTAGAGGTCGTCCTCAACCTTCAGTGTAGGAAGAAGCAATGAGTGTGGTTATTTCGAGTGAGAGGTAATGGTTGCATTGTCGTCGTCAATAATATGATTCATTGTCGTCGTCAATAATATAATCATATATAATTTTCAAAAAGACACATGCCACCAAAAATCATTTAAACGATAGTCGTTTGATGTGTGGAATTTATAAAGTTATTACACCTATGTGCAAAAAAAATGATTTATGGAGAAATCAATCGAAAATAAGTTAAATCTGTTCATTTTTTTAATAATCCACATAACATAATATTGTTACTTTTCCTGGTGATTGAGTATAACTGATATGATAGTCTCGTGTTTTTGAGTAAAGGAGATCTAGAGACACACAGAAACTTGGTATTTTGAGATAATATTCCATACCATAGGCAGAGCCACTGCTGTCGGCAGGGTTTCCTTTTAACCCTTAGATGAGCCTATTTCCGTAATACACCTGTGAATCATATTTTTCAAAAAGACCATTATCCTGGTTTGATAGCCAGATGATGATAATGCCACTCACTAGATTATAACTTAAGTGAACAAGTCAGCTCGTCATGGATGATTTTAGGGGCTAAATTTCGCTCATGAGCTAATTTTCCATGGTTTTTCCAAAAACGAGATTCGTTATTTTAAAAATGATTCGCCCAAATTCTATAGGATAAAATTATTTTACGTTAAAAATCGCCAAAAATTTATAAAAACTATACAAAATACTTGGAAATTTGAATATTTTAAAAATAATATCGCCAAACTTTTATAGTTGACATATGAAGGATTAGTAATATTAGCCAAGATTTCTACATTTTAAAATAAATTTTCATCCTTAAAATCATCCCTGCAGCTCGTGATGAGACCTCTTGTCCTTTGACAAAAGAATATGTCAAAGGCCATTGCCCTGGTGTGGTAGCCATAGTGGGAATGTCACTTAGGTTAGTATCCTATGATAATGGTAGGTTGGATCATGGTGAGACCCCTCGTTCTTTATGAGAAAGGTTTTTGTTGTGTATCTTTATTTATTTGTATTTTCTCTTAATATTTGAATTGTCTTTTCCCAAAAATACCATTATCCTGATTTGGTGGCTAGATGATGATAATGTCACTCACTAGATTATAACTTAAGTGAACAAGCCAGCTCATGATGAGACCTCTTGTCCTTTGACAAAAGAAGATGTCAAAGGCCATTACCCTAGTGTGGTGGCCATAATGGGAATGTCACTTAGGTTAGTATCATATGATCGTGGTAGGTTGGCTCGTGATGAGACCCCCCGTTCTTTATGGGAAAATGTTATTATTATATATATATATATATATATATATATATATATATATATATATATACATATAATTATTATTATTATTTATTTTTTTTAAGTGAGGCTCATCTACTCCTTAAGAGTAAGGGATGGTATAAGGAAGTGTAAAGATGCCAAGTAAAAGTGTGTTGAAGACCCCTTATAATATAGAGGTAGAATATCATTCAAGTATATTTGTATATATAAGGGAAAGAAACAACTTATAGTGGTGATTTATTATGAACAAGGTTTAAGATATTTCAGAGAGATTACTCCACGGAAAAAAAAAATTGTTAAGGTGTGAGGGACCATCCACAAAATAATAACAGATCATTATAATGACGATTAGAAATAGTGTTGGTGAAAATTAATTGATGAAAGCCGCACTTATGGAGGAATGGATAGTGTTTTAATGGTAAAGAAGGGGACTACAATCGCGCGAAGAGGAACAGTAGTTGTTATGTTCAAAAAGAACAGCAGGTGTGCGAAAAAGGAACAACAGGTGTGCGAGAAGGAACAACAGTTGCGTGAAAGGGAACAACAGTTGTTTCGTCAGACGCACGAGAAAGGGAACAACAGTTGTTCCATTCAAAAAGGAACAGCAGGCACACAAGAAAGGGAATGGAAGTTGTTCCATTCAAAAAGGAACAGCAGGCGCGCGAGAAAGGGAATGGCAGTTGTTCCATTCAAAAAAAAGGAACAGCAGGCGCGCGAGAAAGGGAATGGAAATTGTTCCATTCAAAAAGGAACAGCAAGCGCGTGAGAAAGGGAATGACAATTGTTCCATTCAAAAAGGAACAGGAGGCACGCGAGAAAGGAACAACATTGTCATGATCATGTAAAAGACAGAGTCTGTGTAATAAAACAAAATGGGAGTATGGAACAGAAGACGATGCTAATTGTAGTTATCTATCCTGATTCTTGTTTCCTAGATAACTTTTTATAAAACAAATGAAAAAAACTAAGCACTCAGTTGGAAAACTATGTACAGTATGTACAATATAAACATAATGCATCATTTATGGAGTTGGGGTGGCTGGGTTACCTTCCCAGCCAACCAAAATCTTCACCGTAGGGTCTTTACTTACTTCTTGATAGAAAGAATCTTTTGAAGGTGGTTGATGGTAAATTCGTAGCTGGTGTCCATTGACTATAAAGGGTGATCCAAACCCATCGATGGTGCTCAAAGTAACCGTGCCATTATCATGGACTTCATTAATTTCATATGGCCCTAGCCATCGTGTCTATAATTTCCCTGGAAAGTCTTGAAATATGGAATCATAGAGGAGTGCCCAGTCGCCTTTCTTGAATGATTTCTTCTTGATATGCTTGTCATGCCAGGTTTCTCTCTGTTGTTGAATAACATTTGTGCACTCCACAGTAGACAGGCATTCTTCATCCAATTCGTTGAGTCGTTGAAGGCATCGTTTATGTGCTTCTATAAGATTCACTCCGATTTCCTGGGCCATTCTTAGGGTCTTGATCTCAAATTCTATTGGGAAGATGGGTTCTCTACCATAGACTAGATGATAAGGAGAGTAGCCAGTGGTGTTACGCCAGGTTGTACAATAATCCCATAAAGAATTTGGGAGCTCGATAGCCCAATTATGTCGGTTTGTGGAGATAGTCTTCATCGGAATTGCCTCTAGGACCTTATTGGTGCTTTCTACCTGCCCGTTTTCTTGTGGGTGGTATGGAGAAGTAACTATGTGCTTGATGTGGTAGCTTTCCAAGGTAGCGGTTATTCTATGACCTATAAATTGTGACCCTCCATTAGTAATTTTTTCTCTAGGTAGTCCATACCATACAAACAATTTGAAAATGAATTTGATGACTACTTCTTGTGTTGCATTTGGTAAAGCTTCCGCCTCTACCCATTTGGTCATGTAATCCATTGCAACGATAATATAGGCATTTTGATTTGACTTTGGATTAAAGGGGCCGACGAAGTCCAATGCCCATATTTCAAATGGTTCTACAACTAGTTATGTTTTCAAGGGAATTTCATCATCCTGACCTGGTTTCCCCATCTGCTGGCAGTTGTCGCATGTCTGGACATATTTCTTAGTATCTCTAAATATTGAGGGCTAGTAATAGCCCATATGTAAGATTTTGTGTCCAGTCCTGCGGTCTGGGAAATGCCCCCCACAAGGCTCATCATGTCCTGCTTTCAGTATGTCATATATTTTGTCCTCTCGTACACATCGTCAGATCTGGAGATCAGCTCCTGTGTGGAAAAGATATCCATTGATCCAAGTGAATCGTGCGCTATGCTGGACGATCAGTCATCTTTCCTTTGATGATAAATGTGTCGATAATCTTCTCGTTGCTAGATAGTTTGCTACATCAGCGTACCAATGTGGTTTTGTGTCAACAGCAAACAGATGCTCATCTGGGAATTGATCCTTAGTTGTTAATGAGTCATCTATTTTGGGGAATCGGGACAGGAAGTCTTGGACAAGATTTTCTCTCCAAGTCGATATTTGATGGTGATATCAAATTCCTGCAATAGTAACAATAATCGAGTGACCCGTCCATTAGTAATTGGTTTATTAGCTAGATATCTAATGACAGAATGATCAGTATATAGGATAATTGGATAGCCTGTTATATAATGACGAAATTTATTGATGGCATGTATAACAGCTAAGAACTCTTTCTCTATTACTGTATAATTAAGTTCAACTGGAGTTATATTATTGCTAATAAAATAAATGGCGTAGGGTTTCTTTTCTTCTTCCTTCCCCAGAACAGTGTCGATGGCAATGTCTGAGGCATCACTGGAGATTTGAAATGGTATTTTCCTATTAGGTCCTCTCAACACTGGCACTGTTGAGATCAGTTTCTTGAGTCCTGCAAAAGCCACATCGCATTTATCAGACCATTGGAATTCTACATTTCCTGTCAAAGCATGTAAAGGCGCAACGGTTTTTGAAAAAATTGGCATAAATCTGTGATAGTATCCTAAAGCACTAAGAAAACTACGTACCTCATTTTGTGTGTGTGGAGTAGGTAGATTAAGAATTACCTCAATTTGTGTTGGATCTACTCTAATTCCATCTACAGAAATGTAATGCTCTAATACCACACCTTCTTTCATCATCATGTGAAATTTTTTGTGGCTTATGCATAACCTGGTAGTGATGCACCATTCTAATACCTTCTCCAGATTAGTCAAGGCTTGATCGAAATCGTCACCATATGGAGTAAAATCATCCATGTAGACTTTGAGCCCTTCGCTAATCACATCACTGAATATGATCAAAATGGCCCTTTGGAATGTAGCTGGAGCATTACAGAGTCCGAAGGGAAATACTTTGTAGGCAAAGGTACCCCAGGGACATGTGAATGTCATTTTATCCTGATCTTCTGGGGTAATCTGGATCTGATTATAGCTGCTGAAACCATCTAGGAAAGAGAAGAATTTCTTCCCTGCCAAGGTATCCAGGACTTGATCGATGAAAGGTAATGGAAAATGATATCTTTGAGTAGCTTTGTTTAGTTCCCTATGATCAATGCAGATTCGCCACTTCCCGTTTTTCTTTGGGACGATGACTAATGGGGAAACCCATCAACTATCTGAGATAGGGTATATAAAATCTGCGTCCAACAGCTTTTGTGGCTCTTCTTTAACAATATCTTTGAGGTGGGGGTTCAGTCTTCTTTGCAGTTGTCAGATAGGTCGGGAGTCTTTCTCAATATAAATGTGGTGTGTGCAGAGTTGTGGATCAATACCTTTCATATCAAAGTACTCCCAGGCAAAATCTTGCTGATATTTAGAGAGAGTTTGGATTAGCTTTTGTTGTTTTTTCTCTTCTAGGTTGGCATTAATGTTCAAAGACTTCCCTAGTGCGATCTCAACATATTTGTTGTTCTGAACATCAATAGTCAGAATTTGTTGTTCCATTAGATCTTCCAGTGGGTCTCCCTGTGCTTCATAGTCTAGAATAGCTTGGAGCATCTGGCATGTTGGGTTACTTACAGCGGTTGGGTTGTTAATAAACCCACTGATTACATCATATTCTAACTGATTTTTGTGCTTGAGGGCTTCTTCCATCGTTAGTGGGGCACACAGAACCTTCTCAGGATATCGTGGTGGTGGCAATTGCGGGTGTACAATCATTGAACTAGGTTTGGCTTGAGGATATAAGATGAGATTCCTTGTAACCCCTCCTCTAGAAATTGTCATTGTAATCGATCGACAGCCTATGTACGCATTAATTGTCACGAGCCATGGTCTTCCCAATATCAATGGATGCCCTTCAAGTCCACTTTTTGGGTTGATGATGAGAAAATATGCGGGATATTCCCAAGAATCAACTGAAATGGCTATATCATGTAGTGTGCCGAGTGGTTTGACCACTGATCGATTGGCCAATTGCAACATAATCAGGGTTGGGTTGAAAGAGTGAAGACCCAGGGCATTGCAGGTTTCCATAGTTAGAATATTGATGGCCTCCCCCAAATCAACTAGGGTATTTGGAAAGGAACAGCCCTGAATCTGCACTGTTACTATGGGGTTCCCCGGATCTACATATTTAACTGGTGTTTCTTTACCCAAAATTAGATCAGATAAGGCTCCCACTACATGAACTGTTGATGATGAATTTTTTATTTTTCTGACGGGCTTCCTCCCACATAGCTCCTTGATTGTATTTGCACAGATCGGTATGTCTTGCAAGGCTTGCAGGAGTGGAATTTTGATGTATAAATTCTTGAGTTCCCCTACAATTTTGAAGTTAGGATAGATGGTGGGTTTCACTATCATCAGTCTTTCAGGGAACTGAGGGGAGGGAATTGCATCCTTATCAAAGTCTTGTGATTTGACTCTGTTCCTCGCTTGCCTGATTTATTTTGTTATTACCACAGTCGAGGGTGTTACTGCTGGTTGTTTTTCATTCCCTTGTTCTTGCGGAATGTCATTTTGTTTGGGAGAGATAATGCACCCCGATCTTAACCGAAGTTCATTGCACCCTACTGAATTGATTCCCCTTCTCTACTTTCCATAATCTAGACGAGCTGAGTTGGTCTGTTATTGGGATTCGGGTGGGGTTGGGCAGGTAATTAAGGGAGCAATTGTGATTGGGGAAATGGGAGTGGAGTTTGTAATGGATTTTGGGTTTGAGAGGTCATCCCCATAGGTTGGTTATTCATCCCCATGGGGCGTTGCCAGTTTTGGTTCCAATTTGGGTTTTGGGCAGTCAAGTTAGGCCATTGTGGAGGGTATTTATTATTTGAATTTTGCCAGGATGAGGTGGTATATTGTGAGTTTGGCCAATTGGAACTTGTAGTTGGTTGATTTTTCTAGTTGGGGTTTGTGGCAGGCTAGTTTTTCCAAGTGGGGATTGCAAGTGGGTATTGTTGGGGCTGCCAATTCTGATTAGTAAATGTTTGGCCCTGCCATGTGCTACCATCATTCTACTATTGACTGTATTGTCCAGGATTATGTTGTTGATTGTGATTTCCAGGAAAGAAAGAGGAACAGTCCTGAAATGTATTATGAGGCCGGGACTGCCACTGACGGCGCTGAGCCATCAAATATAATGGTTTTGTTTCCTCTTTTGACTCTTTGAATACAGCATTCAATCCAGGGAGTGATGGGTAGTCTTCTGTGTCATGATCCTTGGCGCAAATAGCACAGACCCAAACTATATCCAAGGGGCATTCTCTTGGACCGTGTTTCTTCCTGCACTCCTAGTGTATAATCTGACCAATGATGACATGAACCAAATCATCTACCAAGTAAGGGATGTTGCAAAGGAAGACATCAAGAAATAAACCAAGAGACAAGAAGAAATGAAAAATCAAGTCTAGGAATAGTTAGCACAAGTACAATAGCTCTTGGAAGAAGCTAGAATAACACCAGAGAATAGATCGGGTGGACAACCGAACATAATTTCGATAGAGGAAGCACATATTGTCAATATACCTTTGACCAAGCTAGCAACTGAGAACATAACATTATGAATAGAGAAAGATGCAGTCGAGTTCCCAATGCCCAAACTGTAAGAATAGATGAAGACACTAAGACACTTAAACATATTCGTGTCATGAATGCCTATACACATAAATTACAAAGCTTGAAAACAGGAATTTTACATGAAATTAGGCTCCATGCAGATGAAGAAAACTGGGAAATGACCAAAGTAACGAATGAAAGGGCTCAATTTTAGCAACAGTATGCAACTGCACTATAGAAAAAGAGTGAAGTTGAAGGAAAAGTGGAAGGATCAGTGAAGGAAAAGAATGAGGTCGAGGAGAGGGCCAGGAAAACTCTAAATGAAAAGGATGAAGTCGAGATAATGGCGAAAAATACACAGGTGGTTGTCTAGAAGTTGCATAAAGAAATCCCAGAAGTACTGATAGCAGTCAAGGATACTATGGAAGAGTAGGTCTTGAAAATTGGAGAAGTCATCAAAGACTTATGCACAAGGGTTGAGGACCTACAATTGCACAGTACACCAAGAACACCATCAGAGGAAAGAGAAGGTGGAGAGAGAACAACGCTGACAGTCATAGACAACATCAAGAAAGTGGAGGAAGAATGTGCAAAACTCTACGAGGAAAGAATGCAAATTTGGACAGACCTAGTAGAAGATCCATAAATGAAGGTCGTGGAAGAAAAATTAAGGGATGTGCAGGAAAAGGCCTAGAAAGATTCAGAAATCATAAACACCCTTTCACCAGTTGAATGAATGATGACCATTTTGGCACAAAGGCAGTCATACATTGAAGTTGAAAGGATGTGGGATCAGTAGAAGATCCTTCAGTAGCAGTTACTACCACTGCAATAAGAAACATTTAAGGTGATAGGAGAACTAGAAACTATGCAAGGAAAGGTGAAACAAGAAGCACATGAAACAGAAGAAAAACTTACATCACTAACTGCATAGGGTGTAGAAGAAATTGTGGAAACTGAGGTAGCAATAATCAAGGAAGTTGCAAAAGCTAAGGAATCCTACCAAAAGTTTATCCAAGCATGGAGGAGCGAACAACAGGCTTGAGTGGCTCGAGATGAGACACAAGTGAGTATTGCGGGCCTGTTGGGCAGGCATTGTGGAAATAATGTTCATGAAAATCCTAAGTATGGAAGATGTGTGCAGAAGAAGAGGAAGACAAGGAAGAAACGAGAGTGTATAGTTGAGGTGCATTCAAGAGTAAAATGCGCAGTAGGAAGAACAAAGAAAAATAATAGAATAGAATAATAAATCAGGGAATAAAGCAAGAGAATAAAGTGGGTGAAAAGGAAGGATAATAGTTCGTCATGCCAAAAGCATAAAGGCACATAAAAGAAGGAAGACCAGCTATCGAGAAGGAAAAATCAACATGTGGGCATAAAATAAGGAGAAATAGCTCGAGCAAAAAGTTAACTTGATTTGTCATGAATTGTAATCGGGTTTTTGGGATGAGAAAAGTAGGTTTTTTGTAATGTTTCCAAGCCAACTTTTTCGCTTGGGAACACTAGCTAACCACTGAATTATTGTTTGTTTTTTTGTGTATGCAGGTTGGCCTCTTAAATTTCGGCCTTAGGTTTATATTCATATATTCAGCACAATTTATGAAGATATACTCAATACCATGCAATATCTAATCAATACACAAGATATGGAACTCCAAATCATAGATCTGGCCTTTTTATTAAGAAAAGCAAGAACATGATACCATATAGAAGCATATCTGGAATAACATTAGATGGCTCCAAGATAAAATATATGAGCTCCTACAAAATGCTCCCAATAATATCCAATAATCCTCTTGTTGGGCTCTAAAGATGTCCTAAAAACAACCTTAGTTTAACATTAATTTATCAACCCGGAGATTCGTCTTTTATCTCAAGAATGTCGGCAAAGTTTATGCAGGTAGCCTAAAATCATGTAGCTAAACCAAATCTAAGTTTATCAACAATCGAGTTCCTCAAACATTCACCAAAGATTCTAAGAATTAACCGAAATTGAAATCTGATTACTAAGATGCTGTGAAATGGAAAGGAACTAATTAATCTATTGAATTCACTTAACTAAAAAGCAGTAATTGAATCTAACTAAGGACTTGCAAAATTAACTATCAATTATGAATTCTGATTACTGGAAAGGAAATGACAAATTACTCTATCTGCGTAAGGAAACAACAATTATAATCTAATCGGAAGGGACAACTAATGTAACATTGCTGAAAGGAACAACTATTGTAACTTTAACCGAAAGGAACAACTATTGTAACTTTAACCAAAAGGGACAACAATCGTAAATCTAAGGAAAAAGAACAATGCAGATGAAAATGTGAGGAACTGTCAAGCAATAACTTCAGAAATGGAAATCATAATAGCAATCATTGATAACTAATCGAAATGTATGTCTTCTATACGCAATTGATCATAAAATCATTAACACACTTGTGCATTTATCCTTGGCTATTGTAAAAGAAATCTGAATCATAAAAAGGAAATCAAACTTTGAACTGACACAATTACAGAATGAGACAGTAACTCCTTCGAATTGGGCCCTCGGTCTTCAGAATTATTGCTACAAGAAACTCAGAGCACGAAAATGGTAAAAACACTCAAAACTTTCATCGATTCCATGACTAGTAAAACAATTACAAAAACTGTTGTGCAGAACAGTTCTGAATCTAATTACTTGAATGCATTTTTTTCTTCTGTTTTTCTGGATCTATTACCCTCTTATATATTACAATAGTTCGGGTACACCAAGTTATCCTGAGGATCGAAAGATCCTCAGGATTTCTTTACTATTATAAAATTACAATATAGAAAATGTATTATCTTCAAACTGCTTTGCGCCTAAAAAGCCTTCAACCTTTAATAGCTTGCGCATAGCCAAAATCTCTTTGGTTATCTTTGGCAGTTATTTGTCCAATTCTGTAACAAAATCAAACCATTCCAATAGTAAATTAGAATCTATTTAATAAAACTTTAATAACAACCCTAAGAGACATACTAATCATATTCTTTCTTAGCTATCCCTAACTATATAAAGAATCAATCAAAATCATATCATAAACTATGGGAAAAAGGAAGATATTTGTACCTTTTTCATAACCCAACACCTCCAAAGGCTGAATATGATATGAAGGACCAAATACAAAGAGATAGGGTTACGTCCAACCCCCCTAGCTATTGGCACATCCTGCTGGATGGATGAGAAGGCCAAGGTTTCGACCCAGCTGAAGAATACCTCCAAGTGATGCCAAACTCCACCAAAAGATAGATCAAGGAAAGGGGAATCCCTCCCTAAAGTATGAAGCCCAAATGTTGAGTACTTCCCCACCAAAATGTTGAAACCCCAGTCAACATTGTGCCCGCCTAAAACCCAGAAGTGCCAATAATTCGGCCTGGATGAAGGAAGCCTCCAAAACTCCTGAAAATCTCTAAGATGATAGATCAGGCTACCACAAGTCACCTAGATAAGTATCACAATCATATCTGAGGTATAACCCCCTAGATCTAAGAATATTTGAATCACCAATACGTCCTCCTTCTCTCATAGTCTTCCCAGATCTGTAGCTAATAATCTGGTTGAAGTAACTCCTCCAAAATACCTCCAAACTGATGAGAAAGGTCCTGCAAGAAAAACCCAAGTGCTAGAATGTCTCAAGGCTCTCTCACAATGTTGGATCGAACTTCTCCTTATGCAATGGTGCGCCCCTGCTAAAAAACCCTGAATAGTACGGCCCTGCTACCCTCTTGGATCGATGATGGAACCTATGATGAGTGTAGAATGGTGTGGGTGGAGTATTTCATCCCCAAGACCAAGCTTGGAACAAGGTGAGTGGAATCTTTCACCACTGAGTTGTTCTATAGGGTTTGTAATCTCAAAAACCTCAAAATTGTGTGCTCAAGAGCTCAACAAGAAAATACCAAATATCCAACATGAATGAAAGGTGTGCCCTAGCCTTTCCTTTATACTTCCATTCTATTTCCCTGTTGAGTTAGTTTAACCCCTGGGTTCAACTCCTAACTCAACCTCCAGTGTTATAATTCTTCATTGAGTTACTTTTTATCCTTTTCCCCTTTTTCTCAAGTCAACTTCAAAATATAACATTTAGTTAGATGACCTTTCCCCATGATGTATGAGACTATGGTCTAGTGGGGATGTCTAGACCACTAAGTCTTCCCGGATCTCTTCATCAAGAGGTGGAGGACATTACAGTATCCCCTGCTAGAAATTGCTTGTCCACAATCAATTCCAAACTTGTTTCATGTACCACATGTTCATTCTCCCACATGGCATCCTCAATGGGTAAATCTTTTCATTTGATCAGGTATTCTTTGATGCTTCTCTTATGTAGCTTCTTCTCCCGAACCTCCAATATCTCCTCTGGTACTAGAACCAGTTTCCCTTCTTCATCTAGAGGTGGCAGCACCTCTAGTGGGGTGATGTGTTGGTCGATGGCCCTCTTCAGGCAGGACACATGGAAAAGATTGTGTATCCTTCTACCCTGTGGGAGCTCCAGTTCATAAGCTATGGCCTCTACCTTCTTGTTGATCCATTAGGGTCCAAAGAAATGGGGTTGTAGCTTTTTTGCTCCACTTATTTTTATAGAACCCTTCCAGTATGGTTGAAGCCTTAGGTAGACTAAGTCACCAACCTCAAAAGTATGCTATACCCTGTGTTTATCTTCTTGGACCTTCTGTAAATGATCCTTCAACTCCCTAAGGATGTCCTGACTCTATTGTACACAATATTGTACCATTGGGTCTCTGTTGTCACCAAAAGAAATCTCTACAAAAGAGAGTGGGTCATAACTGTACAGCACCCTGAATTGGGTCATGCCTATGGACATATGATGGGTGGTGGTGTAATAGTATTCCCCCAAGTGTAGCCACCTAACCCATGCCTTCTGCTACCCTGCTACGTAGTTCCTGAGATATCCTTCTACCCATTTATTGACTATTTCGGTCTACCCGTTCGTCTGAGGATGATAACTAGTGTTAGGGATCAAAGCCATACCAACCAGCCTGAATAATTCCTACCAAAACAAACTCATAAATCAGTTGTCCATGTCACTAACAATGGTTTTGGGTATCCCATGTAGTATAAAGACCTCTCTGGAAAAAAAATCGGCCACTTGTGTTTCACTGAAGTCTGTAGAAATGGAGAAGAAGTGTGCAAATTTCATCAACCTGTCCACCACTATGAAAATACAGTCCTTACCTTGCGCTCTTGGAAACCCTGTGATGAATTCCATGGAGATGCTCTCCCATTTGTGCTCTGGGATGGGTAAGGGTTGTAGTAGTCATGTTGGGTGAGTGTGCTCGTCCATATTCTCCTGGCAAGTAGTATAGTCCTTGACATGATTCATCACAGCCTCTTTGAGGCCCTTCCATGAGAACCTCTCCCTTACTTGCATGTATGTCTTGTAAATCCCTTGATGCCCTTCCACCGGTGAGTCATGACATGCCTATAATATCTTGGCCTTGAAGGCCGATTCAGGAAACAGAAAGATTCAGCCCTTGTAATAGATCATTCCATTAATGACTCTGAAGTTATCATCCTGTATTTTCACATCCATCACCTAACAAGTGAACTAATTTTTTGAGTATTCTATCACAAGGAGGTCCTTCCAATCAACTGATACATCTCTCATGGCATAAATTGATGGCCTCCTAGATAATGCATCTGCCACCACATTGTTTTTCCCTTTAATGAACTCAATGTCAAAGTCATAGGCCTGTATCTTGCTGACCCATTTTTGTTGCCTTTCATTTAAGTCCTTCTGCTCCAAGAAGTACTTAAGGTTGTTGTGGTCAGATTTCACCACAAATCTATCACCGACCAATTATTGCCTGAATTTGGCCAAGGCACGCATGATCGCCAACATCTCCTTGTCATAGATGGTGTAAAGTAACTCAAGTCCCCTGATTTTTCAGCTCTCATAGGCAAGAGGGTGCCTACTCTACATCAGTACGGACCCAATGCCTTCTCCTAAAGCATCACACTCCAAAGTGAAATGTTGGTCGAAATCTAGTAAGGCCAAAACTATGCATGTGCTCATCACCTTTTTCATCTTGTCGAATGTAAATTAGGCTTCTTCACTCCATTTGAAATCTCCCTTCTTGGTCAAATCGGTCAAAGGTGCACAGAGTTGTGAGAATCCTTTGACGAACTTCCTGTAATAAGTGCAAATGCCTAGAAATCCCCTCAACTCTGTAAGGTTTTTAGGTGTAGGCCACTCCACTATGGCTTGAATCTTCTCTTGATGTACCTGTACTCCTTTAACTCCAATAATGTGCCCCAAGTAGAGGAACTTTGTCATTCCAAACTCACATTTGGACTCCTTGGCATACAATGATTGCTCCTCTATGATAGTCAAGATCTGGTCCACATGTTGAAGGTGATCCTCCCATGTCTTGCTATA
>ML810613.1:0-12889 GCA_009831015.1 Picea engelmannii | reverse complement strand
TGGCAGGGCTGCTGTCCACCCCTCTCCCTCAACCTCTCTGCAATTGTGTGTGGCCCCTTTACTCCATATGTGAGTCAAGTCGGCAAGCTATCGTCAGCCTGCATCACCAATAATCATGTCAGAATTTCATCATCAAATCATCAAATCAAATCAACATCATAATAAACAAATCAACCCAAAAGCACACTCCCTGACTCAGTCCGGAGTCCAAGGGGGTCTATCGATGCCTCCGCATCCTCAAGGTCACAAACCTGCACACTCAATAAACTGAGTCAATAGCACCCGTCTACATGATAGTAACACATCATATCATCTGTCAATCTCATCATAATCAATATATAAGTTCCAACATAAAAAAGGGTCCAGATCACTTGCGAGCAAGTGTCCTCAAAGAATAAGTGGTCTCAGTGCGCCAGAGCGGGATGTTACAGTTCAGGTGATGACGTTGAGCCACAGGGCTTGCCATTCTTAGCACAAGAGTTCCATAAGTCCATAAACTAGACATAAAGTAAACTGGTCATCCACTTACAAGAGAACTATGAGGCAAACCGTAAGGGGCAAGCTAAAATCACTGAGACCTTGAGGAAGGTAGATGAAAACTAGACAAGGATAACAACATTGTTGATGGAGATGAGCCACAAGGGGAAAGGAACATATATGTGTGACAACAGGGAGATGAGTGGATCTCATGGAGGGAACAAGTATCATCTAGGGTATATTCCATATCATCAGTCTGAGGGAAGCCATGGAGGAGGAGAACCACATGGACATACAGGTAGCAGGACTACTCCTAGACTATACTTTCCCACGTTCACAGATGAACCCGCATAACATGAACCCATAGATGATTTTGTTGAGAAGATGGAACAATGTTCTAGGGAGTACAATGAATTGAGTATGACAGTTCATATGCAGATGACCCTAGATTAATACTGTCAACTCAAATTCAGAAGCAAACCTAGGCTGAACTACAAGAGCAATTATGATTTTGAGCACAGGGCTGGGAATATGGAGATTCCCTACTTTGATGGATCAGCCAAGATGACTGCACATGCATGGGTACAAAAACAAGACATGTATCTGCAGCTTAACGCTATGAGGGAGATGGAAGCCATCAAGTTTTCCACCATGTAATTGGATGAAAAATCTCATGATTGGAGGTATCATGGATTGACCACACTTGGTCACAATCACATAGTGGAATACACAGAGGAGGAGGCTATAGGTCATGACAGTACGACAGAAGAGAGAGTTACTTTGGCATCCATCAGTAGGGTACCCAAGTACAACACCTTCATAATGAGAGGGGTCTTGCAGGGGTAGAAGGTGTCAATGTTGATTAATGTGGGAGCCTCTCACAACTTCATTGACTCAACATTGCTACAGAGGAGGCATATTCCCACAGTTGAATTTGAAGGATTCAAGGTGGAGGTAGCAGTTGGAAGTGCCATGCCTTGTAACAGGTACATTCCACGCATGAAACTTACATTAGGGAGTCATGATTTGGTACACGATGTTTATGTGATGGACCTTCTAGACACAAACATAATCCTTGGAGTACAATGGCTCAGTATGTTGGGGCCTATCACCACCAACTACAAGACCATGGAGATGTATTTCATAGAGGAGAATGGATGAAAGGTAGTCCTCAGAGGCATGATAGGTAACTCAACCAAGGTAGTCACGACCAAGAGGATAGAGACCATTTTTAGGAGAGAAGAAATTGTGTATGCTACTTAGTGCCAGATTTTGGCATGTGTGGACAAAAAGGGTAAGATTAACTACACACCAGAGATTCATGAGATCATTGATAAACACAGTTAAGTGTTTGGAGCTATTCCACCAGAGGTGCCAACAGATAGGGGATTTAGCATATAATTGAGTTGGGGGAAGGAGAAAAGCCAGTCATCACCACACCTTACAGACACCCAAAGAAGTACAAAGACAAAATAGAGAAGGCAATCAAAGATCTCTTGGATATGGGGCACATCAGACGGAGTTCCATCCATTTTTCTTCTTCAGTGGTGTTGGTCAAGAAGAAGGATGGAACCATGCACATGTGCATTGACTTCAGGGAAATAAACAAGAAAACAATAAAAAAAAGGTATCCCATACCAAGGATTGATGAGCTGCTGGACGAGCTGCATGGGGTTGTCTATTTCACCAAAATTGACCTGCACTCTGACTACCATCAAATCAACATGAGGGAGGAGGAAATCCCAAAAACTGCTTTTAGGTATCACTATTGCCACTATGAATTCTTAGTGATGCCCTTTGGCTTAACCAATTCCCCAAACACGTTCCATTCATGTATGAACCATGTCTTCAACAAACAGTTACATAAGCATATTCTTATTTTATTTGATGACTTGCTGATTTATAGCAAGACATGGGAGGATCACCTTCAACATGTGGACCAGATCTTGACTATCATAGAGGAGCAATCATTGTATGCCAAGGAGTCCAAATGTGAGTTTGGAATGACAAAGTTCCTCTACTTGGGGCACATTATTGGAGTTAAAGGAGTACAGGTACATCAAGAGAAGATTCAAGCCATAGTGGAGTGGCCTACACCTAAAAACCTTACAGAGTTGAGGGGATTTCTAGGCATTTGCACTTATTACAGGAAGTTCGTCAAAGGATTCTCACAACTCTGTGCACCTTTGACCGATTTGACCAAGAAGGGAGATTTCAAATGGAGTGAAGAAGCCTAATTTACATTCGACAAGATGAAAAAGGTGATGAGCACATGCATAGTTTTGGCCTTACTAGATTTCGACCAACATTTCACTTTGGAGTGTGATGCTTTAGGAGAAGGCATTGGGTCCGTACTGATGTAGAGTAGGCACCCTCTTGCCTATGAGAGCTGAAAAATCAGGGGACTTGAGTTACTTTACACCATCTATGACAAGGAGATGTTGGCGATCATGCGTGCCTTGGCCAAATTCAGGCAATAATTGGTCGGTGATAGATTTGTGGTGAAATCTGACCACAACAACCTTAAGTACTTCTTGGAGCAGAAGGACTTAAATGAAAGGCAACAAAAATGGGTCAGCAAGATACAGGCCTATGACTTTGACATTGAGTTCATTAAAGGGAAAAACAATGTGGTGGCAGATGCATTATCTAGGAGGCCATCAATTTATGCCATGAGAGATGTATCAGTTGATTGGAAGGACCTCCTTGTGATAGAATACTCAAAAAATTAGTTCACTTGTTAGGTGATGGATGTGAAAATACAGGATGATAACTTCAGAGTCATTAATGGAATGATCTATTACAAGGGCTGAATCTTTCTGTTTCCTGAATCGGCCTTCAAGGCCAAGATATTATAGGCATGTCATGACTCACCGGTGGAAGGGCATCAAGGGATTTACAAGACATACATGCAAGTAAGGGAGAGGTTCTCATGGAAGGGCCTCAAAGAGGCTGTGATGAATCATGTCAAGGACTATACTACTTGCCAGGAGAATATGGACGAGCACACTCACCCAACATGACTACTACAACCCTTACCCATCCCAGAGCACAAATGGGAGAGCATCTCCATGGAATTCATCACAGGGTTTCCAAGAGCGCAAGGTAAGGACTGTATTTTCATAGTGGTGGACAGGTTGATGAAATTTGCACACTTCTTCTCCATTTCTACAGACTTCAGTGAAACACAAGTGGCCGATTTTTTTTCCAGAGAGGTCTTTATACTACATGGGATACCCAAAACCATTGTTAGTGACATGGACAACTGATTTATGAGTTTGTTTTGGTAGGAATTATTCAGGCTGGTTGGTATGGCTTTGATCCCTAACACTAGTTATCATCCTCAGACGAACGGGTAGACCGAAATAGTCAATAAATGGGTAGAAGGATATCTCAGGAACTACGTAGCAGGGTAGCAGAAGGCATGGGTTAGGTGGCTACACTTGGGGGAATACTATTACACCACCACCCATCATATGTCCATAGGCATGACCCAATTCAGGGTGCTGTACAGTTATGACCCACTCTCTTTTGTAGAGATTTCTTTTGGTGACAACAGAGACCCAATGGTACAATATTGTGTACAATAGAGTCAGGACATCCTTAGGGAGTTGAAGGATCATTTACAGAAGGTCCAAGAAGATAAACACAGGGTATAGCATACTTTTGAGGTTGGTGACTTAGTCTACCTAAGGCTTCAACCATACTGGAAGGGTTCTATAAAAATAAGTGGAGCAAAAAAGCTACAACCCCATTTCTTTGGACCCTAATGGATCAACAAGAAGGTAGAGGCCATAGCTTATGAACTGGAGCTCCCACAGGGTAGAAGGATACACAATCTTTTCCATGTGTCCTGCCTGAAGAGGGCCATCGACCAACACATCACCCCACTAGAGGTGCTGCCACCTCTAGATGAAGAAGGGAAACTGGTTCTAGTACCAGAGGAGATATTGGAGGTTCGGGAGAAGAAGCTACATAAGAGAAGCATCAAAGAATACCTGATCAAATGAAAAGATTTACCCATTGAGGATGCCATGTGGGAGAATGAACATGTGGTACATGAAACAAGTTTGGAATTGATTGTGGACAAGCAATTTCTAGCAGGGGATACTGTAATGTCCTCCACCTCTTGATGAAGAGATCCGGGAAGACTTAGTGGTCTAGACATCCCCACTAGACCATAGTCTCATACATCATGGGGAAAGGTCATCTAACTAAATGTTATATTTTGAAGTTGACTTGAGAAAAAGGGGAAAAGGATAAAAAGTAACTCAATGAAGAATTATAACACTGGAGGTTGAGTTAGGAGTTGAACCCAGGGGTTAAACTAACTCAACAGGGAAATAGAATGGAAGTATAAAGGAAAGGCTAGGGCACACCTTTCATTCATGTTGGATATTTGGTATTTTCTTGTTGAGCTCTTGAGCACACAATTTTGAGGTTTTTGAGATTACAAACCCTATAGAACAACTCAGTGGTGAAAGATTCCACTCACCTTGTTCCAAGCTTGGTCTTGGGGATGAAATACTCCACCCACACCATTCTACACTCATCATAGGTTCCATCATCGATCCAAGAGGGTAGCAGGGCCGTACTATTCAGGGTTTTTTAGCAGGGGCGCACCATTGCATAAGGAGAAGTTCGATCCAACATTGTGAGAGAGCCTTGAGACATTCTAGCACTTGGGTTTTTCTTGCAGGACCTTTCTCATCAGTTTGGAGGTATTTTGGAGGAGTTACTTCAACCAGATTATTAGCTACAGATCTGGGAAGACTATGAGAGAAGGAGGACGTATTGGTGATTCAAATATTCTTAGATCTAGGGGGTTATACCTCAGATATGATTGTGATACTTATCTAGGTGACTTGTGGTAGCCTGATCTATCATCTTAGAGATTTTCAGGAGTTTTGGAGGCTTCCTTCATCCAGGCCGAATTATTGGCACTTCTGGGTTTTAGGCGGGCACAATGTTGACTGGGGTTTCAACATTTTGGTGGGGAAGTACTCAACATTTGGGCTTCATACTTTAGGGAGGGATTCCCCTTTCCTTGATCTATCTTTTGGTGGAGTTTGGCATCACTTGGAGGTATTCTTCAGCTGGGTCGAAACCTTGGCCTTCTCATCCATCCAGCAGGATGTGCCAATAGCTAGGGGGGTTGGACGTAACCCTATCTCTTTGTATTTGGTCCTTCATATCATATTCAGCCTTTGGAGGTGTTGGGTTATGAAAAAGGTACAAATATCTTCCTTTTTCCCATAGTTTATGATATGATTTTGATTGATTCTTTATATAGTTAGGGATAGCTAAGAAAGAATATGATTAGTATGTCTCTTAGGGTTGTTATTAAAGTTTTATTAAATAGATTCTAATTTACTATTGGAATGGTTTGATTTTGTTACAGAATTGGACAAATAACTGCCAAAGATAACCAAAGAGATTTTGGCTATGCGCAAGCTATTAAAGGTTGAAGGCTTTTTAGGCGCAAAGCAGTTTGAAGATAATACATTTTCTATATTGTAATTTTATAATAGTAAAGAAATCCTGAGGATCTTTCGATCCTCAGGATAACTTGGTGTACCCGAACTATTGTAATATATAAGAGGGTAATAGATCCAGAAAAACAGAAGAAAAAAATGCATTCAAGTAATTAGATTCAGAACTGTTCTGCACAACAGTTTTTGTAATTGTTTTACTAGTCATGGAATCGATGAAAGTTTTGAGTGTTTTTACCATTTTCGTGCTCTGAGTTTCTTGTAGCAATAATTCTGAAGACCGAGGGCCCAATTCGAAGGAGTTACTGTCTCATTCTGTAATTGTGTCAGTTCAAAGTTTGATTTCCTTTTTATGATTCAGATTTCTTTTACAATAGCCAAGGATAAATGCACAAGTGTGTTAATGATTTTATGATCAATTGCGTATAGAAGACATACATTTCGATTAGTTATCAATGATTGCTATTATGATTTCCATTTCTGAAGTTATTGCTTGACAGTTCCTCACATTTTCATCTGCATTGTTCTTTTTCCTTAGATTTACGATTGTTGTCCCTTTTGGTTAAAGTTACAATAGTTGTTCCTTTCGGTTAAAGTTACAATAGTTGTTCCTTTCAGCAATGTTACATTAGTTGTCCCTTCCGATTAGATTATAATTGTTGTTTCCTTACGCAGATAGAG
Source organism: Picea engelmannii (assembly GCA_009831015.1). Lineage (NCBI taxonomy): Eukaryota > Viridiplantae > Streptophyta > Pinopsida > Pinales > Pinaceae > Picea > Picea engelmannii. The sequence continues at coordinate 6,239 of ML810613.1, read as the reverse complement.
TAATTTGTCATTTCCTTTCCAGTAATCAGAATTCATAATTGATAGTTAATTTTGCAAGTCCTTAGTTAGATTCAATTACTGCTTTTTAGTTAAGTGAATTCAATAGATTAATTAGTTCCTTTCCATTTCACAGCATCTTAGTAATCAGATTTCAATTTCGGTTAATTCTTAGAATCTTTGGTGAATGTTTGAGGAACTCGATTGTTGATAAACTTAGATTTGGTTTAGCTACATGATTTTAGGCTACCTGCATAAACTTTGCCGACATTCTTGAGATAAAAGACGAATCTCCGGGTTGATAAATTAATGTTAAACTAAGGTTGTTTTTAGGACATCTTTAGAGCCCAACAAGAGGATTATTGGATATTATTGGGAGCATTTTGTAGGAGCTCATATATTTTATCTTGGAGCCATCTAATGTTATTCCAGATATGCTTCTATATGGTATCATGTTCTTGCTTTTCTTAATAAAAAGGCCAGATCTATGATTTGGAGTTCCATATCTTGTGTATTGATTAGATATTGCATGGTATTGAGTATATCTTCATAAATTGTGCTGAATATATGAATATAAACCTAAGGCCGAAATTTAAGAGGCCAACCTGCATACACAAAAAAACAAACAATAATTCAGTGGTTAGCTAGTGTTCCCAAGCGAAAAAGTTGGCTTGGAAACATTACAAAAAACCTACTTTTCTCATCCCAAAAACCCGATTACAATTCATGACAAATCAAGTTAACTTTTTGCTCGAGCTATTTCTCCTTATTTTATGCCCACATGTTGATTTTTCCTTCTCGATAGCTGGTCTTCCTTCTTTTATGTGCCTTTATGCTTTTGGCATGACGAACTATTATCCTTCCTTTTCACCCACTTTATTCTCTTGCTTTATTCCCTGATTTATTATTCTATTCTATTATTTTTCTTTGTTCTTCCTACTGCGCATTTTACTCTTGAATGCACCTCAACTATACACTCTCGTTTCTTCCTTGTCTTCCTCTTCTTCTGCACACATCTTCCATACTTAGGATTTTCATGAACATTATTTCCACAATGCCTGCCCAACAGGCCCGCAATACTCACTTGTGTCTCATCTCGAGCCACTCAAGCCTGTTGTTCGCTCCTCCATGCTTGGATAAACTTTTGGTAGGATTCCTTAGCTTTTGCAACTTCCTTGATTATTGCTACCTCAGTTTCCACAATTTCTTCTACACCCTATGCAGTTAGTGATGTAAGTTTTTCTTCTGTTTCATGTGCTTCTTGTTTCACCTTTCCTTGCATAGTTTCTAGTTCTCCTATCACCTTAAATGTTTCTTATTGCAGTGGTAGTAACTGCTACTGAAGGATCTTCTACTGATCCCACATCCTTTCAACTTCAATGTATGACTGCCTTTGTGCCAAAATGGTCATCATTCATTCAACTGGTGAAAGGGTGTTTATGATTTCTGAATCTTTCTAGGCCTTTTCCTGCACATCCCTTAATTTTTCTTCCACGACCTTCATTTATGGATCTTCTACTAGGTCTGTCCAAATTTGCATTCTTTCCTCGTAGAGTTTTGCACATTCTTCCTCCACTTTCTTGATGTTGTCTATGACTGTCAGCGTTGTTCTCTCTCCACCTTCTCTTTCCTCTGATGGTGTTCTTGGTGTACTGTGCAATTGTAGGTCCTCAACCCTTGTGCATAAGTCTTTGATGACTTCTCCAATTTTCAAGACCTACTCTTCCATAGTATCCTTGACTGCTATCAGTACTTCTGGGATTTCTTTATGCAACTTCTAGACAACCACCTGTGTATTTTTCGCCATTATCTCGACTTCATCCTTTTCATTTAGAGTTTTCCTGGCCCTCTCCTCGACCTCATTCTTTTCCTTCACTGATCCTTCCACTTTTCCTTCAACTTCACTCTTTTTCTATAGTGCAGTTGCATACTGTTGCTAAAATTGAGCCCTTTCATTCGTTACTTTGGTCATTTCCCAGTTTTCTTCATCTGCATGGAGCCTAATTTCATGTAAAATTCCTGTTTTCAAGCTTTGTAATTTATGTGTATAGGCATTCATGACACGAATATGTTTAAGTGTCTTAGTGTCTTCATCTATTCTTACAGTTTGGGCATTGGGAACTCGACTGCATCTTTCTCTATTCATAATGTTATGTTCTCAGTTGCTAGCTTGGTCAAAGGTATATTGACAATATGTGCTTCCTCTATCGAAATTATGTTCGGTTGTCCACCCGATCTATTCTCTGGTGTTATTCTAGCTTCTTCCAAGAGCTATTGTACTTGTGCTAACTATTCCTAGACTTGATTTTTCATTTCTTCTTGTCTCTTGGTTTATTTCTTGATGTCTTCCTTTGCAACATCCCTTACTTGGTAGATGATTTGGTTCATGTCATCATTGGTCAGATTATACACTAGGAGTGCAGGAAGAAACACGGTCCAAGAGAATGCCCCTTGGATATAGTTTGGGTCTGTGCTATTTGCGCCAAGGATCATGACACAGAAGACTACCCATCACTCCCTGGATTGAATGCTGTATTCAAAGAGTCAAAAGAGGAAACAAAACCATTATATTTGATGGCTCAGCGCCGTCAGTGGCAGTCCCGGCCTCATAATACATTTCAGGACTGTTCCTCTTTCTTTCCTGGAAATCACAATCAACAACATAATCCTGGACAATACAGTCAATAGTAGAATGATGGTAGCACATGGCAGGGCCAAACATTTACTAATCAGAATTGGCAGCCCCAACAATACCCACTTGCAATCCCCACTTGGAAAAACTAGCCTGCCACAAACCCCAACTAGAAAAATCAACCAACTACAAGTTCCAATTGGCCAAACTCACAATATACCACCTCATCCTGGCAAAATTCAAATAATAAATACCCTCCACAATGGCCTAACTTGACTGCCCAAAACCCAAATTGGAACCAAAACTGGCAACGCCCCATGGGGATGAATAACCAACCTATGGGGATGACCTCTCAAACCCAAAATCCATTACAAACTCCACTCCCATTTCCCCAATCACAATTGCTCCCTTAATTACCTGCCCAACCCCACCCGAATCCCAATAACAGACCAACTCAGCTCGTCTAGATTATGGAAAGTAGAGAAGGGGAATCAATTCAGTAGGGTGCAATGAACTTCGGTTAAGATCGGGGTGCATTATCTCTCCCAAACAAAATGACATTCCGCAAGAACAAGGGAATGAAAAACAACCAGCAGTAACACCCTCGACTGTGGTAATAACAAAATAAATCAGGCAAGCGAGGAACAGAGTCAAATCACAAGACTTTGATAAGGATGCAATTCCCTCCCCTCAGTTCCCTGAAAGACTGATGATAGTGAAACCCACCATCTATCCTAACTTCAAAATTGTAGGGGAACTCAAGAATTTATACATCAAAATTCCACTCCTGCAAGCCTTGCAAGACATACCGATCTGTGCAAATACAATCAAGGAGCTATGTGGGAGGAAGCCCGTCAGAAAAATAAAAAATTCATCATCAACAGTTCATGTAGTGGGAGCCTTATCTGATCTAATTTTGGGTAAAGAAACACCAGTTAAATATGTAGATCCGGGGAACCCCATAGTAACAGTGCAGATTCAGGGCTGTTCCTTTCCAAATACCCTAGTTGATTTGGGGGAGGCCATCAATATTCTAACTATGGAAACCTGCAATGCCCTGGGTCTTCACTCTTTCAACCCAACCCTGATTATGTTGCAATTGGCCAATCGATCAGTGGTCAAACCACTCGGCACACTACATGATATAGCCATTTCAGTTGATTCTTGGGAATATCCCGCATATTTTCTCATCATCAACCCAAAAAGTGGACTTGAAGGGCATCCATTGATATTGGGAAGACCATGGCTCGTGACAATTAATGCGTACATAGGCTGTCGATCGATTACAATGACAATTTCTAGAGGAGGGGTTACAAGGAATCTCATCTTATATCCTCAAGCCAAACCTAGTTCAATGATTGTACACCCGCAATTGCCACCACCACGATATCCTGAGAAGGTTCTGTGTGCCCCACTAACGATGGAAGAAGCCCTCAAGCACAAAAATCAGTTAGAATATGATGTAATCAGTGGGTTTATTAACAACCCAACCGCTGTAAGTAACCCAACATGCCAGATGCTCCAAGCTATTCTAGACTATGAAGCACAGGGAGACCCACTGGAAGATCTAATGGAACAACAAATTCTGACTATTGATGTTCAGAACAACAAATATGTTGAGATCGCACTAGGGAAGTCTTTGAACATTAATGCCAACCTAGAAGAGAAAAAACAACAAAAGCTAATCCAAACTCTCTCTAAATATCAGCAAGATTTTGCCTGGGAGTACTTTGATATGAAAGGTATTGATCCACAACTCTGCACACACCACATTTATATTGAGAAAGACTCCCGACCTATCTGACAACTGCAAAGAAGACTGAACCCCCACCTCAAAGATATTGTTAAAGAAGAGCCACAAAAGCTGTTGGACGCAGATTTTATATACCCTATCTCAGATAGTTGATGGGTTTCCCCATTAGTCATCGTCCCAAAGAAAAACGGGAAGTGGCGAATCTGCATTGATCATAGGGAACTAAACAAAGCTACTCAAAGATATCATTTTCCATTACCTTTCATCGATCAAGTCCTGGATACCTTGGCAGGGAAGAAATTCTTCTCTTTCCTAGATGGTTTCAGCAGCTATAATCAGATCCAGATTACCCCAGAAGATCAGGATAAAATGACATTCACATGTCCCTGGGGTACCTTTGCCTACAAAGTATTTCCCTTCGGACTCTGTAATGCTCCAGCTACATTCCAAAGGGCCATTTTGATCATATTCAGTGATGTGATTAGCGAAGGGCTCAAAGTCTACATGGATGATTTTACTCCATATGGTGACGATTTCGATCAAGCCTTGACTAATCTGGAGAAGGTATTAGAATGGTGCATCACTACCAGGTTATGCATAAGCCACAAAAAATTTCACATGATGATGAAAGAAGGTGTGGTATTAGAGCATTACATTTCTGTAGATGGAATTAGAGTAGATCCAACACAAATTGAGGTAATTCTTAATCTACCTACTCCACACACACAAAATGAGGTACGTAGTTTTCTTAGTGCTTTAGGATACTATCACAGATTTATGCCAATTTTTTCAAAAACCGTTGCGCCTTTACATGCTTTGACAGGAAATGTAGAATTCCAATGGTCTGATAAATGCGATGTGGCTTTTGCAGGACTCAAGAAACTGATCTCAACAGTGCCAGTGTTGAGAGGACCTAATAGGAAAATACCATTTCAAATCTCCAGTGATGCCTCAGACATTGCCATCGACACTGTTCTGGGGAAGGAAGAAGAAAAGAAACCCTACGCCATTTATTTTATTAGCAATAATATAACTCCAGTTGAACTTAATTATACAGTAATAGAGAAAGAGTTCTTAGCTGTTATACATGCCATCAATAAATTTCGTCATTATATAACAGGCTATCCAATTATCCTATATACTGATCATTCTGTCATTAGATATCTAGCTAATAAACCAATTACTAATGGACGGGTCACTCGATTATTGTTACTATTGCAGGAATTTGATATCACCATCAAATATCGACTTGGAGAGAAAATCTTGTCCAAGACTTCCTGTCCCGATTCCCCAAAATAGATGACTCATTAACAACTAAGGATCAATTCCCAGATGAGCATCTGTTTGCTGTTGACACAAAACCACATTGGTACGCTGATGTAGCAAACTATCTAGCAACGAGAAGATTATCGACACATTTATCATCAAAGGAAAGATGACTGATCGTCCAGCATAGCGCACGATTCACTTGGATCAATGGATATCTTTTCCACACAGGAGCTGATCTCCAGATCTGACGATGTGTACGAGAGGACAAAATATATGACATACTGAAAGCAGGACATGATGAGCCTTGTGGGGGGCATTTCCCAGACCGCAGGACTGGACACAAAATCTTACATATGGGCTATTACTAGCCCTCAATATTTAGAGATACTAAGAAATATGTCCAGACATGCGACAACTGCCAGCAGATGGGGAAACCAGGTCAGGATGATGAAATTCCCTTGAAAACATAACTAGTTGTAGAACCATTTGAAATATGGGCATTGGACTTCGTCGGCCCCTTTAATCCAAAGTCAAATCAAAATGCCTATATTATCGTTGCAATGGATTACATGACCAAATGGGTAGAGG